>CM056169.1:37603348-37850398 GCA_029691765.1 Entomobrya proxima | reverse complement strand
GGGTCAGTCCAGTGGTGTTATTAAAATCCGGGCAAGCGAAGTTATCGAAGTTGCGTAAAAGCTTGATCTCGTATTTTAAAAAAAAGTATATTATATTACCTATTATTATATAGGTATTTCTGACAGGTAAATCTGCACATATTTTATATAAATCTTATGCATATAATATCCTCGGACAGACAAACAACGCTGTTGTGCTAATACGAAAACAACAAAGAAAAAGTATTAAATAACTTCTAGTGCTCAGTGCGCCATTTATACATAATTCTGAAATCTGGAAGTCTTGCTGGTCAACTACGGTCCAGTGGCGGTACGAATATTTTTATTACTCTAGGATGCGCTCTAATGATCTAGTGCTAGTAACGTAATGCGCACGTCGCTGAATTAAATACCTATCGTAGATAAGAGATAAAGCACGGACAAGCTTTGTAGAAGCTGTCATGTGTGCTGGTGCATAACATGATAAGATATGAAAAGGTGAATAATGTATCAGCTATGCCGCAAAAATAGCTTATCATTTCATCTTATCATTTTAACTAGTAATCTGTCCGTCTTTTAATATTAGCAATAACACTGTATCGAATGTATAGATTTCAAGTACACCCAAAAATGTATCGTTTGAATAAATGCACTTTAATTTTGCTTCTAAAAATTATATTTAGAGGAAAATCAAAAACAAATCATTTTACATTTTAGATTTCTAGCTACATCACTGAAGATGTTACTTTGTAGAATTTCTGCCGGGTTTGTTCCTTGTAATTGCTTATCCGCTCATGCTTTACGAAATGTTTATTGCCAAAAATACAGCAAAAACGTTTTATTTTAATGCTCATTTGCAAGGTAGCCACGAGGAGGAAAGTAGATTTGAAATAAACCAGTGCCAAAAGCTTTTCATCATCAAACTTTATGATAAGCTTATGCATTTGTAATAATATGTTATTTTCAAAAGGTAAGCAAGTAAGTAATTAAATGTTATCCAGAGTTTGCACTATTTGCAAGTTGTTGGTGTAACCGCAAGCAGACTGACCTAAATTTAAGAAACATGTAAGGAAGAGATAAGGTTGGTATTCTTGTTTAAAATGAATTCAGATAATTTGATTATTTTCTTAATTCTACAAACTCGTTTTAGATTATATAAAGATAATATACAATTCCAGAAGAAGATGATTCAAGCATGAAAAATTAACAAGTTGGGTATTTAAGTGGGTCCAGACTTTGAAACAAGTTTTGCAGTTTGTGTGCTTTGTGTGGGTGGACGTTCAAATGATGGTGATTCATCAACGAAACTTGATTTTGTGCACCACTGCAAGCAGTGTTTTTCCTGGATTTCTGATCTTCTCTAGAAAATTCCAGCATAAATCAAGTTTGGAGTTTAAGGTCATCTTAGAACGGTTGGTTACCCCTGGTAGCTCTACGTGACTGGTTTCAAAAGTGAAAGGTTGCTCCATCCGGTACATAAACTAATTGCTCAATATTTTTGCAATTTTTTATACAAATGAGTTATTGTTACCTTGTTGATGATAATTTATTGTCTTTAGACGCGCTTGTGTAGATTATTTATGGCATTTGGAATGATGTATAATACCGAGGAAACATGCCAAAAACTTGGAACGTGGCGTTTGACGCAATACAAGTAGGGAAATCCCGCTTTCCTTACATCAATACGTAAACCATTTACGTGAATAAGGTTTATGTTTTTATAACCTATTTATTGGTTTATTGCTATAATGAATAGTTTATTGCTATTTATTGCTTTGGTAATGAACTATTAGCTCTAGGCTAAGCTGGTAATGAACTAGTTAGGTAAACATTGTTTCAAGTTTCTTTAGTTGTCTTATGAAGCTGACATGTTGTGTTTCTTTTCACGCAACAACCAACTTCCATTAATTGCCAATTATTGTTTTTTGAAGGACAAAAAGAATCGTTTAAAATTGTTGTTGTTTGTACAGCAAAGTTCGAAGATGAGAGACATCATCACTGCCAAAAAGTTTTTTCGACCATGCAAAGCGTCTGACATTAATTTTGGTCGGGATGTAATTTCTGTCACCCCAACAATGTTATCGGGATGAAGAACCAGTGGCATAGACAGATTTCTCTGTCTCAACCTGCACAACAATCGACGCCCTGTAATGTAACTGATACTGGGTCTGTTTTTTGGTTCCAACAATGTCGGGGTTTTGCCTTTTCCTTTGATCTAATTAGTGCTGCCAATCAACAAGAAGCTGAACAATGGAATTCCAAAAAAATATTGAACCGAACGAAAAAAAGTGGTAGCGTGTATACATAATCCTATACTAAACTTTGTTGTTAGGTTGTTAGGTAGTCATTCACCTTCATCCAGTTTCGCACCGCAAAAATGCATTTATACGTAGTTGGACCTCGACTATCTAACAACAAAGTTTAGTATAGGATTATGTACACGTATACACGCTAACACTTTTCTTCGTTCTGTTCAATATTTATTTGGAATTCTATTGTTCTGTTTCTCCTTGATTGACAGCACTAATTAGATCAAGGAAAAAGGCTAAAGCTCGACATTGTTGGAACCAAAAACAGACCCAGTAACAGTAACTGTACGTGAAACATCTTCTGGAAAGAGAAATCGTTCGGTAAGGATGCGCTATGTAAAAGAGTGCTGAGGGCAAATCTGAAATAAAGTATTAAGTATTTGAAAGTATTGTTTGTCCTCCTCTGAAGCTAACACACGTTTCTTTTCATGCAACAGCCCAAATCTACTTATTAAGAATCGAAGATTCTTTCTAATTTCCTATTCTGGCCGTCCGGCCGTCCGTGTTAACGCGTTTTTCTCCGAAATGGCTTATCCGAAATGATTTTAGGTCCATTTTGGATCAGGATTACGAATCCACAGACCATTTGTCAAAATTCGGATTGTAAGGTCCTGAAATCAGGGCCTTAATTTTCAAATCCGCTAATTTAATGGATCTATGCTGTGTGACACATGATTATTGGTCCATTTTTGACCAGGATTACGAATCCACAGTTTGTTTGTTAAAATTTAACTATTTAGGCCCTGATTTGGGGCCTTAATTGTAAAATTTTCCAAATTAATGTACATATCATGTGTGACACATGATTTTAGGTCCGTTTTTGACCAGGATTACAAATATGATGTCCGTTTGTTAAAATTTAACTATTTAGGTCCTGATTTGGGCCCTTAATTGTTAAATTTTCCAAATTAATGGATATATCATGTGTGACACATGATTTTAGGTCCATTTTTAGCCAGGATTGCAAATTTGATGTCCATTAGTTAAAATTTGATTATTTAGGCCCTGATTTGGGGCTTTAATTGTTAAATTTTCCAAATTAATGGATATATCATGTGTGACACATGATTTCAATTTCACTTTTTACCAGGATTACAAATATGAGGTCCATTTGTTAAAATCTGTTTATTTGCGGGCCGAAGGCCCCGCCCCGGGGTTCTAATCTTCGATTCTTAATTACTGCATTTGCTATTGCTTTATTGCCAACTGAATTTGGAAGAACGACAAAAAGGATTGCCTGAAACTGAAACTGCATGGAATTTACATGATGAAGTTAGGGTACGATGAAGAGCCAGTGGCAACCCGCAACCGACGAATTTCTCTCAACCTCGATCTGTAAACTGCACAACAATTGCACTGTGAATCTGTAGTTTATTATAATGCAATGCTGCTATGCCCCATATGTAAGTGTGCTAAAGGAAGAATGATTGCTATTGATTAGGGGCAATGCAGATACTGACTCTGGATGTCGTTATTGTTTGCTTGAATCTAAAGGTTGTTCTACAAAACTCTGACTCTTAAGTTAAGAGTTTTAACACTGTAGACGCACTTTCAACCCCTTTCATACTCTTGTTGAAAAAGGATGAATGGCTATGGACTTTTTGGTCAAGATAAGTATTTAGAAATGACAATTTCCATCTGCAACGGAAATAGCAGCAGTATTCATACGGAAAAATACCTTAAAATGACATGCAAAGCAATACTGGGTTCTGAACTGAAATCTTTCGGATTGTGAAGCATGATTACTTTCACCCTGATCGTCGCCAGTTGCCACTGAGTTTTCTATCCAATTACCGTGATTATCACAAAGCTCGTTCTCTCCCAAAGTTAAGCCCAAGTAGATTACAAAAATATCATTGTATCGGTCTGTCAACATAAAGAATGCTCATTGTAAAATACAATTGACACGCACAAATGCAATGGGTAAACAGTCAGGTCAGATCAGGTTCGATTTTTATTCTACAACAAAAAATAGTCAAGTATTACAAATAGTTGTAACTATGAAAATAAGCCGCGTTATCAAATGATAATAGACAGCATTTATTCAACAAATATAAATTCATAACCTTCAACCATTTTCAATTCAGCATTTTACAATAGCTTTAGATTTCCAGTGTAACCGTCTATACTATACTATAACATTACTTCGAGCACTGAAATAGACAACTTGTTTTTTTATAATAAATGCAATCTTGAATCTGTGTTAGCCAGTAGTACAATCTTTCTTTACTTCGACATCAATAAAGCTCTAAAAGTTCCCCTAACAACACTTTTCTGAAAATTAAGCACGGAAACACTCCTAATGACAAACTGGGTTCCATAAGAAAATACAATCGGCTTGCAAGACTTAAGAAACATTTTTAAAACTTTGTTCTGCTTTTCGTTGTTCCAGTGTCTACGCTTCCAACTAATTAGAGTTTTATTTGTACCAATATAAAAGAAACAACCAAGCTGTAAAATAAAAGTCCAGTATCCGAAAATCATTATGTTTCCAAACAGCATGGGAAGTTTAGTTAATAGCAGAAGTTCTTTCCAAAATCGCATAAGCACAAACGACAAGTAAATTCCTACAATCATACTCAATCCATTCATTAGTACCAGGTATTCTCCAAGACATACACTCCGCATGGAAATGGTGTGCAAGAGCTGAAAAGCTCGGAAAACTATTTGAAACGGTTCCGGTTTTCTAAGTGACGTATCGGATATATATTGTTTCCTTCCTAACTGAAGCTCATGGGTCAGAAATAAAAAGACATAAAAAGAATACATAATAATCTGGCTTCCAATTATGGCAACACTGGAGCCAATCACAGCCAGCATATACGCTTGCAGCAGGAAAGCACAGGTAGATACCAAAGACCCATAATAATGCTGTGGTATTAGCACACCTATAAATATTGCTCCTCGAGGCTCATACAACAGAAATCCAATTCCCGAAATGTAGACTAATAAACAACCAGAAAAGAATAGAAACGTTGTTATATCAAGAATGAGGAAAAATCTACCAGTGTTGGGATCAAACCTGGGCATGTGATGTCCTAAGTTTAAAACAGAAAAGAAGGTCAAGCATAATGTGTAGATTTGGATTTGTTTAAAAAGTTGGCAAAACTTACGTTTCAAATATGTAATTATGGATGTCATTCCAAAAGAACAAGCACTAATATTTCTGGAAAAGAAACAAATGATGGAAAATGCTGTGAGTAGCAGCATGTATCCAATCCACCAGGAAATTGTTAAGTGAAACTGGTCAAGGTTGCCATTCAGTTGATGTTTTAATATAATTGTAAATATGACAAAAGACCATGCACAAGCAATGCAAAAGTTTCTAAGAACAGTTTTTGAAGATTTTTTGTTGTATACTATATTCTGACCCTGGTCAACGATTAGGCTACTACCACCTATGAAGTGCGCTATTGTGTAGGTGAAGCGCATTATGGTTATCATACGATAGCTGTACATTTTTATGCAGTTCACTTTCTATAGATATGTGCTTTTGAAAAAAAATAATTGTTATTGTATTCGAGGGAAAGAGATTGTTTTTGAGAGAAAAAGTTTGATAATTGGAACGTTACAAAACCTTTTATATATTGCAAGGGCACTCAAACCGTACTAATTGAAAACAAATATTACTTTTTGTTTTTTTTTATCTAGCTGATGTTTGAAAGACTCCAATTAGATTTGTGTTTCAACAAATTATGTACCACCATGGACTTGTGTGCTCGAGATAGAAATTTAAACGCTCTTACAAAAGCCATTAAAACGAATTAGACATCGATCAATGAATTTTATAAATTTCGACAGACAATAGTCATGTCAAATTGTGAACTTTTAACATTTTAATATTGTAAGCTTGTAATGACTACTGGTAAGCTGAAACCCTACAATTAATATTTATGAGTTGAAAACAAAAGTTAAAAAATTGTTTTTCAATTTGATTACGAAATTGCATATGTTCAAGTATAAGCTCATCATTTACAGTTAAATGTAATTGAAATAAGCATTTTAATGTTATGTGTGGGTAAATATCTAAATGGTAGTTTGCTGTTAAAAACCACGAAATGCTAGGATTTATGTTTTACTTATTTTGCCATTGCTGTGCTAACAAAACGTATTTCAATAAAACCAATGAAAGTTGTACGGCACATTAGACTCAATTAATTTTAGAATTTGAAAGCTAGTGGAAAGTGTTTAAAAACTCTAGTGAAGTGTGTGATTTACATATTTAGGATAGGAGTAAACTAAACCAGTAAAATTGTAAATAATAACTGGTTAGTAGTAGATGAATTTGAATGTATCAAAACATTTCATTATTTCAGGGATAAGCTATATTTTGAATATATCAAAACACATTTGCATAAGAGTTAATATTCAATATTCTTGCTACCTACTTTGTTTTTCAAAGTTAGTTAATAGCTGCTACGATTTTTAATGTCGACTTTTACGATACTTTTAACATAATATGCCAATATGACAATACATTAGGGTGCGACAAAAAGTTATGTGGCTTTGCGTTTTTAGCCAAAAGCATTGACATGAGTTGTTTAAAGACCGCTGGAACTTTACAAGTTTTTCGCTTGAACTTCCTTTGCCCTTCAGTATTTGAAACTGGCAAGCTACTCGTTTACCTACATATATTAAAATGAATTGGGCTCCATTCATTTTATTAATTCCTTTGTATAATTTAATACAATACACATATTTCAATGTTCATATTAAATGTTTTAAACAAGTATTTAGTTCAAATCACAAAGGAAAACTCATACAATATACGTTTGTTCAGCATTTTAATAACAATTTACAAGTTACACATTTTCCATGTTGTTGTGAGGATATATAACAAAGTTGAAACATAATCACCGTTACAAAGAAACGACTTGCCTAATAAAAATGATTACGCGATGGTCAAAATCACTTTATTTTCTTTCTGCTTTAGTAATTGTTTTAAGATGTAAAATTCACAGATATAAATTTTAAATTTACTTCCAGCCTTAAAACTTTTATTCTAAATACATATACAATATTTCTATTTCTTCAACTATACTCTCTCTTTTATCTTACTAAAGCTAACATAAAAAATGTACGACCACAGTCTACATTTTATTTATTATGCTTATGCTTAACATATTTATCATATATATAGTTATAGTCGAATTATTAGTGCATAGCCACTTATTTTTATACTTAATTTGCTATTTAAATTGCTTCCGGGTTTTGGTTAGGATACAGTCGTAATTTGTCTGTTAAGTACAGTACAGCAGCTTTACTTATTAGCTCGCTGCGTCTGCAGGAGAGCTATTTAAGATGTCGTATCCGTGTGTCTGTGTGTCCACTTTATTTTCCGTAGACCAGGGTAAATGGGCCTAAACCAGGGTAAATGGGCTCTAAACCAGGGTAAATGGGCTCTAAAGCAAGGTAAATGGGCTCTAAACCAGGGTAAATGGGCTCTAAAGCAAGGTAAATGGGCTCTAAACCAGGGTAAATGGGCTCTAAACCAAAGTAAATGGGCTCTAAACCAGGGTAAATGGGCTCTTAACCAGGGTAAATGGGCTCTAAACCAGGGTAAATGGGCACTTAACCAGGGTAAATGGGCTCTAAACCAGTCTATATGGGGCCTAAACCAAGCTAAAAGGCCACTTATTTGCGAAGTTTCAACTGAGCATATGGTTTTGTTAGAATGTGCATCCGTCCGTGTGTGCGTGCGTGCATCTGTCATACAAGAAAGCATTATCTTGGCCTCTCTCCTATCTTACACATGTACTTGGCTCTTTGGCTGGGTAAACGAGCTAACAAGCAAACAATGCAGACTAGCTGGCTTGTGTACTCCCTTTGTGTTCTCGCGAGCTGGTGTACTTGGTCTGGGTTGTCAGTAGCTTGTACGCTGTGCGAAAAAACATGAACACACAAAAGTATAATTATTATGCCATTGCTACTGCTTTGACTACAGCTTTTGAATAAAAGAACGGCCTGGACCAGTCCATTGAAACAAAATAAATCATTACAGTTAACAGTACATTGTAGCAGCAGTTAGTCGGTGTCATTGAAGCTTTAATGCTTTTTGCACTAGCGCAAATTTTTTACTGACATGAAATCAGTTAAGGCAAGTGACAAGGAGGAACGGGCTGCGCTGTCGCTTGTGTAGATTGAAACAAAATAAATCATTAAAGTTAACAGTACATTGTAGCAGCAGTTAGTCGGTGTCATTGAAGCTCTAATGCTCTTTGCACTAGCGCAAATTTTTTACTGACATGAAATCAGTTTAGAAAAGTGACAAGGAGGAACGGGCTGCAGGAATGAAGAAACAATCACAAAGGCAGCTAGAGGAAATGGATACAATCCAGGCAAGCGATAAGAGAAAAAAGAATGCGGAAAGGATGAGACAATCCCGAAAGCACCTGGAAGAAAAGGATCCAATCCGGGCAAGTGAAAAGAGAGGGGAAAATGCGGAAAGGATAAGACAATCACGAAAGCAGCTGAAGGAAATGGATACAATCCAGGCAAGCGATAAGAGAAAAAAGAATGCGGAAAGGATGAGACAATCCCGAAAGCAGCTGGAAGAAAAGGATCCAATCCAGGCAAGTGAAAAGAGGAGGGAAAATGCCGAAAAGATGAGACAATCACGAAGGCAGCTGAAGGAAAAAGGTACAATCCACGCAAGCGAAAAGAGAAAAAAGGATGCGGAAAGGAAGAGACAATCCCGAAGCCAGCTACAGGAAACGGATCCAGATTTGGCAACTCACAAAAGGAAAAGTGATGCGAAAAGTAAAAGTCAATCCCGAAGGCAGCTGAACGAAAAAGACAAATTCCAGGCAACTGATAAGAGAAAAAAGAATGCGGCAAGAATGAGGCAATCACGAAAAGAAATTGAGAAGACCGACCCAACGCTGTCTGATACGAAAAGACAACAGGTTGCCGAAAATAAGAAGAAAACAGCGTTAGAGAAAAGGACAGAAATACTCAAATGTCGACGTAATCTTTTTGGAAGCGGAAGCAAGAATGCAAATGATTTAACAGGTACTTTGTACTACAGTGATTGTTAGTTCAAGCATATATTACTTTTGTTATTGTAATTCATTTGGTGAAAGTTTTTGTCTAGACAAAAGTATTCCTTTTGCCTGCAGATTCTCTTGCATATACGGAATTCTCAAGCCTCACATGTCACGAAGGAGGAACTCCATCAAACCCTAACACGGTACCACATCAGATTGGGAAAAACTTGCCAAGATATCTCAAAACCTACTTAAAGAACATACGGGAAGGTCCAACGCTAATTTGCAGCTGCTGTGGGGGACTGTTTTACAAAAAAGGGATCAGGACAAAAAAAATCGATATACCGGACGCCATAAGGTCAGCGGTTCTGAATGTTCCACAGCAAGATGATGTATTCTGTGTCACATGTCATGCATCTATATCAAAAAAGAAGGTTCCGAGGTTGGCTTTGTCTAATGGATTGGATTTTCCAACTATTCCATTCGAACTGAAGGTAAACAACAGTTTATTCATAAACAAATAACCAGAATAAACACATAATTTATTTATACTTTAGGATCTCACGCACTTGGAGCAGCGGTTGGTAGCACCACGAATTCCATTCATGCAGATCAAGTTGCTGGGATTAGAGGAACAATGGTCACTGCGTGGAAATGTCGTTAATGTGGAAAATGACCTCAACTTTATTGCCAAGTGTCTACCAAGACGATTTGATGAAGCCTCCGTTGTGCAACTGAAGTTGATGAGAAGAATGAACTATAAAAGACCCTACATTTATGAAAAAATACGCCCGGCGAAAGTAATTGCTGCCTTGAACATATTGTCAAAATCTCCATTGTACACTAAGGATGGAATTACTTTGTCAGAAAGTTGGAACACGTTTAATACGGGTAATTTTGACTAGTCAAAAGAAGTAAATAGATAGAAAAATGCATTCAATATGAATTCTTCACTGCCACTTGCTATGATATTCCTTGATTTTTAGCATGTGATAATTGTGTGAAAGTATTGAGAAAGTGATTTTGAACAGAATAAATTCTTTCTTTTTTAGAAGAAGTTGATTTTATTGTCGACGACGGAGAGGAGCCAGAGGATGACAATGATTCTGACGAACAAACCGAAGGCCCTAACTTAGAAGAAAATGAGACTATCGGAGAAATACTCCAAAGCAGTAGTGCAGAAACCGGAGAGGTTGACGAAGACCAAACGTTCCTTTTTGAAGAAGACCTCGCGTCATGTGGTATTAAAATAGCCCCAGCACAGAAGACAGCCTTATGGTGGACAGCCAAGAGATTTGAAGGTGAAGCTTTCGTACACAGATATAGCCAAGTCTGAAGTGCGGAGGTACGACGGAAGATGCGCCACTGCTGAAAAAGTGCTATAAAGCTTTAAGAAATCTTACAATGAAAAAGTTCATGATGCATACCAGATCGCAATTCGTCAAAAACCCTCTAGTTTCCAAGGACAAGTTCTCACTGCCGGGACTTTGAGAAACACTGCTTCGCTGGAAAATTTGATCAGCAGAGATGACGGGTATGCTGTTTTTAAAAATGTTCGTTCAACTCCAGCGTACTTTAAGCAACAAAGCAAGAAAGTCACTGGGATGGTACGGCAGCTTGGACCGTGCTCATTTTTCCTTACACTTTCTGCGGCTGAAACTCGGTGGGGAGAACTTCTAGTCATACTTTCCCGGCTTGTAGACAACCGTACCCTGACCGAAGAGGAGGCTTTGGATCTAGACCCAAAAGAAAAGGCGAGGCTTATTCGCTCAGATCCAGTTACATGTATGCGTCATTTTGACCACAGATATCGAGAACTTCTTAATGTGCTTCTAAAAAAGGAAGATGGAATTTTCGAACCTTTTGGAATTGAGGATTGGTACATTCGCATCGAGTTTCAGGCAAGGGGCTCTCCTCACTGTCATGGTTTGTACTGGCTTAAGGATGCCCCAACTTACAATCCAGAAGAGGAAGGGTCAAAAGAAAAATGCATAAAATTCATTGACCAGTTCATAACGTGCAAGCGAGAAGATGAAGGCGAATTGAAAGACTTGATAAAGTATCAACTACATAGACACACTCACACGTGCAAAAAGAAGAAGCGAAATGTCAGAAAGTGTCGATTTAATTATCCCAAGCCACCTCTACCTGAAACGATGATACTGGACCCACTGAATGGTAATTATATTATTCTTTTCTTTGGGCTAGTCCAAAAAATAATTTTAATTTAATGAAAGTTTTTTTATATATATAGCCGACACGTCAAGAGAGGAGCTCGAACGATTAACTCGAATATACACAAAGGTAGAAGAGAAATTGAACGAATGGGGGAGAGATTTTAATGAAGATATATCGGTGGATGACATGCTTCACATTTTAAATGTAAGCATGCAAGATTACGTGGCTGCCATCCGTACAACAATAAAAAGGCCGGCGGTGTTCATAAAGCGTAGTCCTAAAGAAGCATTTATCAACGCATACAGCCGAAACATTCTACTAGCTTGGCGAGCTAATATGGACATCCAATTCGTTCTGGAAGATACGCCTGTGCCAGATATGTTGCCAGCTATATATCAAAATCAGGAGGAGGAGTTTCCAGGCTCCTGCAGGCGGCTGCCACCGATGCGACAGACGGAAACGACCAAATAATGAATAAATTGAAGAAGTTTGGATCTATTCTTATTTCCGGAAGTGAGATAGGAGCGCAGGAAGCCGCGGCATTTATTCTTGGAATTGCAATGGTTAACTGCAGTCGGGGTGATGTATTTGCAAACACTCTTCCAAGTTCACAGCGTGTAAGAATGCTCAAGCCTAAGGATCAATTGGAACAGCTTTCAGATGACAGCGATGATATTTACCTAACAGGTGCTCCCAGTCGATATTCTAAACGACCAGCGAGCCTGGAAAATATATGCTACGCCGAATTTCTTTCACTTTGGAGACCGCAAACACGAAATAAATTTCAAGCTGATCCAGATGTAGATGACGGTAAAAAACTATTAAAACATGAAATAGTGACTAGTCACTAATTATTTTTATTTAAACTAGTTTAAAAATATTTAATTTCAATTATTTTGTAGACACGGACAATGAGGATGATGACGCATTAATCAATGATGATGTGCAATATATAAAGTGTAAAAAGTCAAAACTTCTCCGATTTTGTAACTTTAATCGAGTGAATTCACCTCAAGATTATTGGCGAGAGCAACTACTTCTATTTGTACCGTGGCGAAACGAAACAACCGACATTGAAGAAATTGGCGATTACGAAAGAGAAGCTCGAGATCACGAGGCCCTGATTATTGCAAACTCTAAGGAATATTATTACAATCGAAAAAATATTACATCTTTGGATTCACCACTGGCTGATAATCTTTACGAGAAACTTTCTGAAGAGAGTGAAGATGATACTGCGGCCAACATTCCACAAGAACAGGAAACGGAAAGCAACGAAGATGATTTACGCTACACCGATGAAACGTTGACCGGACAACAAGGAAAAACTCTTGAAAAATTTATGGTTCCCCAAATGGTACCATTATCTGATTACCAGAACGTTATGCGGTCTCTGAATAAACTGCAAAGAAGAATTGTGATGGAAATAGTTCATCGGTTAAAAACCACAAACACTCCCTTTCATATTTTCTTATCCGGAGGGGCAGGTAATATTTTTATATTGACTAGTCAATAAATTAATTAAAAACTAGGCCAGGTTTCTAATTCTCGATTCGATGATTTTATAGGAGTCGGCAAGAGTCATGTCATCAAAGCTGTTGTACAAAGTGTAATGAGGTTAAGGAATCGTCAACAAGAAGGGTCGCCAGAGTCTCTGCCAGTAGTAGTATGTGCACCAACTGGAAAAGCTGCATTCAATGTATTTGGGATGACTATTCACAACGTGTTCCGGCTTCCACCATCACAACGGAAAGGAGAACTTGCCCCTTTAGAGGAAAGCATTGCAAATTGCTTGCGTGTTCGGTACCGAGAGACGGAACTTTTTATAATCGACGAAATTTCGATGGTAGGGGCAGTACAGCTCTACTATATTGACCGAAGACTGCGGCAGCTCTTTGACAGTTCAAAACCTTTTGGTGGCAAGTCGATTTTGGTTGTTGGGCATCTCAGACAGCTTCCACCTGTTGCAATGAAGCGCATTTTTGTGTGCCCTGAACTAAGCCCAAGAGAGTTACCCCGATGTGCTTTGGTCGGTAGAAACCCACTATGGGGTCTTTTTCGCTATTTTGAACTAACCGAAATTATGCGACAAAGAGACGCCTATACGTTTTGCAAGGCTCTGAACAACATGTCAGAAGGAACAATGGATGCTAATGATACTCGATTGATACGATCAAGACAAACTGACGAAATACACGCTCCGATTGACGCGATTTGGCTCTTTCGGACGAATAAGGAATGCGACACGTTTAATGCTAAATATCATGCAACTCTAGAAACGGAATCGTGTATAAGCCTTGCTGTGGATGTTGTTACCGGTAAGTGATCGAAATGAACGTTTTATTTTGGCTAGCCAAAAATATTTTTTTAACCAAGTTGTGTTTGACAGGTGATGGGACGGAGTCTGAGAAACGTAATGCGGAGGCTGCCGCCAAGTTATTTAATCGACAAGAATCTGATGGCCTTAACGCTTCAATTAATTTACAAGTTGGTGCACTTTATTTTGTAACCACCAACATTGATGTTTCGGACGGTTTATTTAATGGCGCAACAGGAATGCTTAAAGCAATTGAATATGACACCAAAAGTTCTCCAGTTTCCGCTTGGATTGAATTTTCTCATCCAATCATTGGGAAAAGTATTCGAAGCACAGAATTTCACCGTCAAAGATGCCTAAAAATGAATTTTCCTCGCTCATGGACACCAGTAGACCGAATGTCTAGAACGCTTAAGAAAACGTTTAATGGACTGCGCATTACGAGAAAGCAAATTCCTCTTCAAGCTTCAAATGGAATGACTATTGCAAAGTCCCAGGGCTCATCACTTGATGAAGTTGTTGTTTGTATACAACAAAATATTTCAAGAGAAAATATTTATGTAGCCTGTAGTAGAGCTACAAGTTTGAATGGACTCTATATTGTGGGGCAATTTAATCCACCAAACATCGCAGATAGTTCAGACGAGGTGACCAAAGAAATGAAAGTTTTAAAAAAAATTCCCGTTGTATTTTCTCTAAACTTTGCTGAGGATACTGCAAGCAACTTAACGTTCTATTACCACAACGTGGAAGGATTTCTTTCCCATAAGCAGGATATTCTAGCTGATCCAAATATCACATGTCACGATTACTTAGTCTTTGTGGAACCCCGTATTGCCTCATCCCATAAGTTTACTTTGGATGGATACCATTTGGCTTTTCGCGTTAACTCCATGGTTCAAGAAGTATCCAACTCGGAAGGGATTCTGTTCTTTGTCAAAGGTATGATCCCGTTTTAGGATGTTTTTTTGGACTAGTCCAAATAATGATTGAGTTTTGATTTTTGTTTTAGACGGGGCAACTGAACCAGCCAATGTTCGAGTAACAACAGACAAAGACGGTTGCAGCCATGTCATTCTACTAAAAGGGTTTATTAATCAAGTCCGATTTATTGCTGTGTATCGACACCCAAGGTATCCACGTAGAAATCTAGAATTGCTCATTCGTGATGAAATTAGCAGCGAAAGTGGAGACAATTTCATCGTTGGTGACATGAACGTGGATCTAAAGGATAGCAAAAATGCAAGTTTCAAGAAAATATTTTCTGATCTCAACTTAAGAAACTGCCTTTCAGAAGAAGTTTCGACAACCGACTACAACACTCACCTTGATGTGTGCTTTTCAACTAGCCCTAAAATAAGTGCCAACATCCACGAAACATATTATAGCTACCACAAGGGGTAATCAATATCCATGCAAGAATAATTGGGTCATGTATTTTTTAGACTTTTTAAATAAAATGCAATAATGAGAAGCAAAGTGAATGTTATTTTTTAATGTAAACGTTTCCCGATAAAAAAACATTTTTAGTCTAGAAGAGTGCACGGCAATTTGTTGTAAAACTTTCATTGGCTCTGGCTTTACCGTTTGTCTATATAGAAGCCTTGCTGGCAGTCTATACGTTTTTAGTCTAGACTAAAACCTCATGGATTGCAGTCATGAATTCACTTTGTAACCCTTTTTGGTGACATAATGCATTTCATATTTACTATACAGGCATTTTTGGATACATAATGGACCATAATCATTGTTTTATTCCATGTTGCTTATTTTATGTTTTTATCATGCTTTTTTACTAAACTTCGCTAACCTACACTCTTACAAGAGTTTATTATTACTTGTAATGATTTAAGTTTATGTAGTAGTTCACAATTTTGGAGTTTTATGTATTCCGGAAACTCTTTGTCTTTCGCAGCGAGCATTTTGAACGGCTTGCCTGGCAAGCCTTGCCATCAACTGGTTGAATAAGTAGATATAATACCATAAACTTATAATACCGTATATTAAAAATGTGTTATAACTTTAAGTTTAGAATTTAATTCCTAACCAGTTATTGCTAACGTTAATACCAATCTTAGTCCAACTCTGTAAGATATCGCTGGCTAGTCCAGCTACGGACAAAGCATCGGCAACTGAAAATCCAGTCCCAGTAGTTGCATTCCCAACACTTTCATTTTCACTATCTCCAATGGAGGTTCCTTCAAACACTCCGGGCTCCAAACTCTCAGCGACCACAACGGTCTCCACGTCAGACAGCGCAACACTTTTTTTTACCCCGTTTTGAAAATTTGGTTTGTTGCTTTTTTTCATTGTAAACTGTTTAATTGCCTTACTGTTTCATAAAAGCTATATGATCCTTATCTGACAACGGGACAATTAAGATTATTTTAGGAAATTTATGTACGAACAAAAATCGGTTGCATTCCTTTTCCAGAAAGTTAAAAGTAAAACATGTTCTTATTATCTGGTCCAGATGCATAGTAAACGCGCGTGCATAGGTTTAGATTAGAAAATGGTCGTTAAAACGCTGCAATGTCAAACGATCACAAAAAATATGTATTTCTGCTGTAAGCATTTTTATGGCAAGGTAATATGCTGGTATGAATAAATGTTGTAAGTAAGATTTTTTATATTCTCATTTATACTATGGGCAATACCAAAATAATCATAAATTTGCAAACAAAAACAACATGAAAACTGTCAAGTGCGGGAACATGGTCGGCCAATCTAGCGGGGACACGTGCTCCGCGCTGTCTACGCCACCGCAGCCAGCAAATCCATTGCAAAAGTCCCCGTTCATGCACCCATACAAGCTTGAGGTATTGCATATAATTGGCTGCCATTCTTGCTTGCATTCCTGTTCTAAATGAACCTGCCATCGGAATATTCAAAATTGTAAGACATTTCAAACATTGCATTGCAATTTATATTCCATGTATACATTGATGGATAATCTTTTAGTTAAATGCTGACGAGAAACTTACAATTTTGCCGTTATCCTTACATTCTCCTTGCGTAACATTGTTTTCTTTTTGATGATCAGAAAACCAATGTTGTCAAGAGTGGGGTTAAGTTTCTTACTTAATACATAATACCAGAATAACTCACAGTTACACACCAATGGATTTTCTAATAAATATAAAATAATAATGTAAATTTACAGTTAAAGCTTATAGTTCAGTATGTAGCCTTTTTTAAACTAGTTAGAAAATAAACTTTTGTAAACTTAAGAAAGCAGACGAGTATGACAATTTACTTTAACTACAGTAATGGTCTGAGTTATGTGGACATCTAAGTCTTGACCAGTGTACTCAAATACCCTCTAAAACTGAACTTCACCGTGTTATGGTGCATTTAAGTATAGTGGGGAGCTGCCCCGGGGGGATCAGGGTGGTTTGGGGTAACCTGGGTACCAGAATATTGGTCAGCGTGATCAATTACCCCTGTGGACTGAGTTTCACCTATCTAGCTTAAAGATTTGTGGAGATATTGAGGATGTTGTATTTTTGCACTTTTCGCCCTCTAGCGGCTAATTGTAAACAGCTACCGAAAAACGGTTGTCATTTTTGAATTTAGGGGCATCAATTACCTATAATAAGGTGGACTTGTGATTTAAAAATGTTTTACCTTAATGGGGGTGTGTGGGGTATTTTGGGGAAGGGGGGTCTGGGGGTAACGGTTTTTTGCCCCAGGCGAGATTAAGTGACCAGAAATCCAATGGTGAAATCAGATTTTGAATATCTGGTCTGGTCTAGGAGATCGCGCTACGGAGAAACGGAAGGGCGGAAGGCTTATACAGACTTGAAGAGCAATCTCAGAAAGCATATTGAGGTCTGAAGACCTCGTCTGCTTAATAATGTTACAAAATTGTATGAATAATTAAGAGTTCTAACTTCTTGCTTGCAAAGTTACTATTTCATTCATGACAGGTTGAAATACAGTAAAGTTCAAACTCTGAAGCTGGTTATTCTCCAGGTTAAGAGTTTTTAAACTCGATAGGTGGTTAAAGGCGGATTCAGCAAATGATGTTATTCTGGAAAAAACAAGCACTTGTTTTTTGGAGTCAATTATTACAGTGATTGATTTGTTGTAACAAATTTGTGGCTACCTATTGTTCTCTAGATGAATAGTTTGAATTGAATGTCCAAAATTCTTAAATGTGTCAGCTTCAACGTGCTCAATGAAATCTACAAACCACACGGTTTTAAGAATCGCAAAGTTTTGCAATGCTTTCACAGGTATTTTTGGAAGATCGTTGTGTCTCAAATCCAGGTATTCAAGATTTTCTTTGAAAAGAAATTTGAAAACAATGTAGTCATGCTTGATTGCAGCAAGCAGTTAAAATAATATATTTATTACCTTCGAGTCCTACAAAAGCGTTTTCGTGAATTTTGGTAATTTGGTTGTTTGTTAATCAAAGAGTATTTAAAGACTTCAAACCCAAGAAATCGTTTTCTCTCAATTCAAAGATTCTGTTGTTTTCCAACCGAATCCAGGTGAGAGTGGATAAATTTCTAATTGCACCAGTCGGAACATAACCCAATCTCATTTCTGCCAAACTGAGCCCAGTTAACCTTTATTGTAGGAAACAAACTGACAAATTGAAAAGAGCTTAAAGTTTGAAAAACACGACTTAACGATTTGGTACTTGAGTGTAACTTTAGAACGTAGTTCATATTGCTTACTTATCAAGTTCTACAAAAGCATCGTGATCAATTATGAAAGCGCTGTTTTTATTCAACCAGAGCGACTCTAGCGATTTTAAACCAGGAACATCGTTGGATTTCCATTCATTAATTAGGTTATTGCCTAAATTAAGCGATTCTAGTTTGGATAAAGATTTCAAAGCATGAACAGGAATAGACGTTAATTTGTTTCCGGTCAGAATAAGAATGGTAAGCCTGAAAATGTAAAATTAGTAAGAAAAATACTCAGCATACAAATTTTAAACTAGAAACTGAGTGCATGTATTGATTTGCACGTCTACTTACTTCGTAAGACCAGCAAACACTTCTTTGTGGATTGAGAAAATTTGGTTACCGGTTAAACTGAGTGTCTTCAAAGACGTCAAGTTCAGAAATGCATTGGATTTTAGCTCAGAAATGCTGCTAAATTGAGATCTAAATAATTAAGTGCTGTCAAATTTGTAATGCTATCTGTTACCACAGAACTCAAGTTGGCGCTCGACACCTCCACAAATTTAAGCCTGGAGATAAATCATACAAAAAATTAACATCTTGTAAGTACCAGTAATAGGGTCTTTTGTTTATGCGGTTCTTTACTTTTAAGGCAAAAGCAGCATACTCGCCTATCTTGGAAATAGGATTGGACCGTAAAATAAGAGTATCCAATGACGCCATTTCTTGAAAGGCGAAATCTGGAACTGATCCTAGTTTTTGTTTGACAATCCACAAATGAGTTCGGTTTTTTAGAGACTGTACTTTCAAAGAAATATCAGTCAAGTTTCCATTTTCCAAAATGAGTCGGCTTAGAGATTTTATTTTATCAAATCCCAAACTTTGAACATTTGAAACATCTTTTAGCATACCGTCTAAAAAGTTGCCCTCTACTGTCGTTGGAGTTGAAAACCGCAACGCAACAGAGCTCATTGTGTGCTCTTTAGCTGACTGAAAACATTTAAACATTCTTTCCACATCTTTGTTATCGGCTGAACGACATCGAATAGCAAATAATATCGGCGAGCTCCTAATATTCTGATATTCACAAAATTTCTCGTTCACACAATGCTCTGGGCTTAGTAACTCTGCCTGTACACACATCAGCATCATGCAGAAACATCCAAGGACAAATTCCACTTCCATAATGAGTGTCAATACTTGATTTACAAAAGATACGCAAAAGTCTCAAGCCCAAATGAAATAAATTCAGATTTATAAAATATATTAAAGCATTAATCTAGCAATCTAATCTCACAAAATTTGTAGCAACATTTCAGGAACAAAGTCTAAACTATACTCAACAATTTATTGATACATATGTGCATTTAAACCAAAATGAAAGGACCATATTCATTCCTTATGGACTTTGGGCCAATGGCGGACAGTTAGAATTCATACACCATTCGAAAGCCCTTATTGCGTAGATTAATAGTGTCAATGGGCACAAATCCCAATTTGCTTGCGCAAGGCCAGTTTTTGGGCTCTGAAGTTACCACTTCTCAACATTACGTAATACCGTTTATTCCAATGATTTTTGTATTACATGAAAACTACTCCACCGACAGTAGCGAAGGATCCATCATTGAAAAGAGCACTTTTAGGTCAACATAATAGTGCGTTTGTCTATTACAAACTTGCTTGCGCATTTAGATTTTTTGAATCTATTTTAAACATTGGTTGATTAGCTATGGTACCAAGGTACCAAAACAGTGTTACGTACATACGTTTTGAAGTACAGTTCGGACAGTTACTATTAATAGCTTATTGTAAAGACCGTTTATTGGTCAACACACAAATGTGTTTGTTGATCTCAAACTAGGATGCGCAATGACATTTTTGCGCCACTTGTCAAACGTTGCTTAAACGGCTTGGCGTCAAAGGTACCCAAAGGTTTTCCCACATAATGTTTGAAATACAAGACGGACAGTAGCAATTAATTGCTCATGTGAAATCCCACCCAACGGCCAACATAAAAATGTGTTTATTGTTGATCAGCTTGTTTGCGCATTTAAGTTTTTTGAATCTCTTGTAAAGCGTTACATGAAAAAACTGGCGTCACTGGTTTACAATCGGCGTTATCAACATACTTTTTGAAGTACGAAACGGGCAGTAACTCGGAACGTATAGCTCATTTGGAAGCACACCATAGGGTCAACAAAAAATGCGTTTGTTATTGATAAGCTTGTTTGCACATTGTGTGTTATGAACCCGACGCGTTACCAAATACATCACATAAATACGTTCTCATTTGTTCTTTTAAATAAGCTCCAATACGTTAAGGTTTGTCGTTAACTTCAAACATTATATACCCAAAGTTGAGTTGGCCTCTTTTATTCCATGATTTGCAAGCAATCATAATGCAAAAAGACGCAATAGCTTATCGCTTACATATACATTGCTACGTTTCTTAAGTGCTTTTTGCAGTTAAGAATTAACTGTTGCTGTATGTTTTGTACCTAATGTGCTTTTAAACGAGCCTTCAACTGTTAAAGTAGGTTTTGTATTTCAAACATTATGTGGGAAAAACTGTTTGGGTACTTATGATCTCAAGCCGTTTAAGCAACGTTTGACCAGTGGCGCAAAAATGTCATTGCGCAGCCTAGTTTGAGTACCTACCTTGGTACCATTGCTAATCAACCAATGTTTAAAATAGATTCAAAAAATCTCAATGCGCAAGCAAGTTTGTAATAGACAAACGCACTACTATGTTGACCTAAAAGTGCTATTTTTAATGAGGTATCCTTCGTTACTGTCGGTGGAGTAGTTTGCATGTAATACAAAAATCATTGGAATAAACGGTATTACGTAATGTTGAGAAGTGGTAACTTCAGAGCCCAAAAACTGACCTTGCGCAAGCGAATTGGGATTTGTGCCCATTGACACTATTAATCTACGCAATAAGGGCTTTCGAATGGTGTATGAATTCTAACTGTCCGCCATTGGCCCAAAGTCCATAAGAAATGAATATGGTCCTTTGATGTATTCCAGCTTCTACAAAATTTTGAAATATTTGAGCAGCTTTGGAATGTCCATTGTTTAAAAAGGCAAAGTATACTCCTCCTAAAGGGAAGAAGTTGCTGACCGATGTAACACTTTCTAGGGTAATGAGTATGGTTTAGCTTTCTTTTTTTATTTAGGTCAACACTCAAACGCTGAGCTTGTCGCCAGGATACTGCAATAGCGTATTTGTTTTGAAGAAGATTCTCATGCACTCGTGACCATTTTTCAGGATCCGGTCCATCTAAAATGACCGATTTTGTAAATAAACTTTGCAAACTGATCATAGACGAGTGCGTAAACGTGGCGTTAATTTGTTTGCCACCAGTTTGAAAATAACCGTTTACAGTATGCGTAATTCTTTCTCTGTCGTAAGGGTGGCCGTAAGGTAAAGTAAAATTTTGTTGTTCCAACTCTGTAAAATTTTGGAAGGATTCTTCCTGAGGTGGAGCGACAATCACACTGGTTATTTTGGCTAAGTAGTAAAATGTTAAAATCATACTGCATAATATCCATACAACTAATAATGGTGAGCGAGTTCTATTTGTAATACTAACTCCTGCAGAAACCAATCCGGATAAAGTTAGTAGCAAATTTACTTCCAATGTTTTGTACGTTGAAAATGCCACCAGGCTTACAATCAACAACTGCAGTACTAAAGTCAACCAAACTAGCATTTGAAATGGTTTTGTAAACACGTAAAAATGCCAAATTGATTCCACTTGGATAGTCACAATAAACAAAATTTAGAGCGTAAAAATCCACCAAAATAAATGTTGGAGAAAGTTGTCTATTTTTACGTGGAGTGTTACATAAATACAAAACGTTTTTGGGATTTGCATCATAAAACTGTAAACTGGGAACTATTAACGGATTTCCACCAAACTTGGCCATATTTTCTAATTGATTTACGGCTGAGCGTAGTGTTGAGTTTAAAGCGGTGGCTATAAGTTTACACAGTATTATTGGTGGGCCTTTTTCACTTACTTCGGCTTTGTATTCTCTTCGAATTGAAAATGTTCTAAGAACCCAGTCAAAATGCCCGTCACCTGCGAAACGATATTCGCAATATGTTTCTGAGGAAATGTACCTTCAAAATAAAGTGAACTTATTAAAATAAATGAAATTTGGAACTTTGAAAATTTCATAATAGGCTTTTTTGGTTGCCATTGAGTTTACGAATGTACTATTTAGTTTCAATTATCACTTGAAGAAAAACACGACAAGTCTCTCTTTTAGGTTTTATTATGGCAAAATATGACAATTTCAAGTACACAAATAAGTGCATCTTGTTTATACTGTGCAAAACCCTGTTATTTACCAGTTATTCATCAGAATAGCACGCATTTCTAAATTAAATAAAGTTTAAGTACTACATTTAAACTAAACCTAATGTAACCTTTACACAATCCATTGTGACAGTTTTAAGGCGTGTCTACTTTCATTTAAGGCGTGAATCTTTTATGTCACTTATAACCTTCAAATGTCCGTATTTTTTATTCCAATCAAAATAATATACGATATGACGTGCTTGGTTTTAATTTTATTATCTAAATTGCTTAAATGGATATTCAGAAATTAAAAGAAAAACACAAATAAGTATACAAGTGCCCTATGAAAGAAATTTAGCTCAATTGTTTCTTGCTCTGTTGATGGTAAATACAAATACTTTGTTGGTGAAAGCATTCTTTGTCCGTCTTGCACCCTGTTTGTCCCTGATAAAGCCACCAACTCTTTAAACCACACTTGTATAATTCTAGCGCCACAAGTTACACTTTGGATGTCCTTTAGACTGGTAACTTGTGAGAATAGCAAGTGAACAAAATTCAATTTGCGCATAATAGCCTTAACATCATCCTTCTGTAGGAACCATAAAGACTTTAAAACGCCTTTTTAACTTTATATTTTCTCTGAAATATTTCAAAATGTTAAATCATGTAATATAAACAACCCCATGTATCGCTCTGAACAAAAAGCCATTCTTGCAAAAAGAACCCACTCTCGTTCCACAATGCAATCCACCATGTAGCAAGTCAAACACATTTTTTCACATGATTGATTACCTCTAACAGACAAGCTGACTTTGAGATTTTGACTAGACTTAACATCCAATAATTTTTTTGATGATGAACGGCCAAGAACTCTTTTGTGACTTACTTCACTGAACACATTTTTTTTCTATGTGCCACGTGCGAAATTGATATTCCAAAATATTTCTCAGAAAAAAGTAAATACTTACCATAATTGCAATATAGTTTCTAAAGTTGTATGGAAGCGGTCCATCGCCCCGCATGAGGAAGTGGTGCGTCCTCAGAAAGATCTCGAGGTAGTCAGGGTGGTACGCCATAAGCTGGATGGTGTGATCCACCCGACCGCTGCTAAGAAACGCTTCGGACAACAGCCTTGCCTGCAAAATAAAAGAATATACATTTAATTAAAGGACTAATTAGCAAGTACCTTAAATAATAATTGTAATTAATTAGCAGGCTAAAGCAAAAGCATACACACGAAGAGCAATGTCCTTCACAGTCACGCCATTTATTAAGTATGTAGCATTTTCCATTTTTCACATTCAACTTTCCGTTTTTTATTTCAGCAATACATCAAGTGCCATTGTTGAAGAAAAGCTAAGTTAAAAAAGTAAATTTTTTTCATAGGTTGATGCACACTACTGTTAACATGCTAAGAAGCTTGTTTCCTTTTTGCACATTCATTTTTACGATTACGATGACCATGTCAACCTGACAACATGTACCATTATGTTTGTCGAGTAGCAACAATGCTGTAGCTACTGAGCTGTGTTGCAATCATACATAACATGTAATGTTTGAACTGTTTGGTAGCCAAGTGGCAACATGTGAAAATTGAGATTGCAACAATGTAACAATATATATTGAAGTGGTGTAACGTCCTTAAACTAATTTAAATTGAATTGCCATTAAAATGATAAACTTTTAAGTGAAACTTTTTACAGGTAGAAAGCTTATGAACATATTGTAGCTTATTTACACCAAAGACACTAAACTCTATTTGTAAGTTAAATTGGGTTTGTAAACCAGCTCATTACAATATTTAGGTTAATTCTGTCTGAAAACAAATTATGCAAAGTGTTCCAGTGATCCAGAAAATAAAACATACCAGCTGACCTTTTTACCACAAATATTGCTTCACATTTTCAACATTTTTTAAAACCTTGTTAATTTCCAGCTAGGAAACTAGTACCAAGGTTGAACAATCAAGAGCAATACTCTACCATTTTTAGTTGGAAATGGGAATGTTACCAAACTCAGCCAACTGATTTTTGTTGGCTAATTAAGCAATAAGCTGGGTTGAAATGTTTAAAGAGTTCAGTGTACTCTCGCTCTGAGGATAAGCTATATCTGCCACATTTATCATAAAAGTTTGTTTTCGGTGGCGTGACGAGCTAATGACGGAACGGCACGTGGAAAACAAACAAAATAATTGGGAGTTATAATGCATGCATGTTAGACTTATCTACTTTTTTTAAACTTTAAAAAAGTTAAGTCCCATAATTATGCATGCGCGTGTACGTATTTCTAAAAAAATCATAATTTGACAAAATTGTTTTACTTTTTTATGCAAAAATGAAAGTTTTTTCGGTTTTCCTGAAAACCCCGAGTTTTTACTACACAGACCCAACACCCAACCATTATAAAATCTCATTTTCCCTGCGTCACCAAAATTAAATGAGCGTCAGCCTCAGAATTAAAATAGTAACGCGGGTCGCATCCCAATTTCATGCCAACTTGGCCTTTTACCAATTACCAAAAACCTAAAAATAAACACCACTTTTAAACCCTATACCCTATTCCAACATTTTACAAGAGAGAAACAAACAAAGAAAAACCTTCTGAGAGTACAAAATAGCCACCTAAGTAAACACTTGCTAATAAGCTGAATACTGAATGTGTACATTGCCATGACAACTATTTTTTTTTTAAATCTGCTTGTCATCATATGTCTGGATATTGAATATCAGACTGGTAAAAAACTGATGGGCTGGAATATTATACAAAAGAGGAACATACGCGGAACGTGTATGAAGATTTTGTATGAACTGTTTGCTGGTTTACATGACAGGATTATTATATTAGAGTCTGTATTGAATGTTTAGAAAATGATAGTTTTATAGATGAAAATGAAGCCAAGAAAAAATTTGTCTGTTTGATAGTATATTTGTGTGTAGGATTGAGTGTAAAAAATGAGCAAAAAAATTGATGAATTTAATGTAAATGTGTTCCAGTTGTGAAGAGACAGACAAAAAAATGGATTGTTTTAGCATCACAAAACGCACTAAAGGTGTTGATGCTATCAATAGTATGACTATGTTTTGAAAATAAGTGCATGGTTATGTAATAAATACATTGTAAAGTGATACTCAACTTACAAATAGTTAGACAGGTCTAAGGAATCATGGCTAGCTTTTAAATAGCTTGACAAAAGCAGGTTAGAGCACCAGGAATTAATTTGATATAGATGTAAATTATACACATGGAATATTTGAATGTGCATTTTATCCGCCAGTTTAAAAAACTTCATATTTTTCATGACCTTACTTCACACACTCCAAAAAGATGAGATTAACCCCGTTGACATTTTTTTCATTTTGAGTGCTCATCTTACTCTAAATGACGTGCATATTCAACATTCACTTTGTTAACAAAATAATTTTGCAAATACGGATGTATAGCAGCGTGTCATTCCAATACAGTGATAATAGCCAATTATAATGCAAAATGTTGCAAAAATAAGTCAAATGGTTTTCCACCACGCAAGTTTGAAATAGGAAGTTATTTGGGTAAAAAAATAACTCTAAACCATTTAATCCAAATATTCTTCGCGAATTAATTCAATGAATGAAAAAAGTATGCAAGGAATGTATGCACGAACATAACTCATGGTTTATCAGAATTGCAGACAGTTATAAAGTATCTCGCGTAATGAAAAATTTATTTTTGCACTGGTCCTAAACAGTGCATAAGAAGATTGTTGCCTGAACTTAATACCAGTTTCTGGTCATTTTACACATGTGTGGTTATCCTTGACAGCATTTTGCCCATTAAAAATTGTTTGTTCCAGTAAACAGATTATGTAAAAAGAGGAAATTAAGACTTACTGTAAGCTTATTAAGTGGGAAAATGTTTCATGAGCAAAGCAGCTTAATTAAAAATGCAACAGAAAAAGAATTAAAACATATTTCCAGAAGAACTGAATAATGAACATGTATGACGTCAGCCCAGACTAAAAATATCTTTTTGCTCCAGCACACATTTCTTCTTCTCTTCTCCAGATTCCACTATTTGCACAAGAAAGTGCAAACAAAAGAAGAAAAACACTTTGATGAACTTTTCGGGTGGCATAACTATAATAGACCTTGTTTTAATTAGACCTAGTGTCCTGTTTGTAAAAAAAATATGCCACATTTTTCTAAAGATCAAACGAAATTGTTTAGTATTATACAAATGACGCAAATGGGGTGGAAAAACGCGCTTGGTTACTAATAATATATCTATGAGGAAATTACAGTAGAGTGTAATCATTTGTGTTAAAATGTGGGATTACCAATGGAATTAATACAAATATATCCAGTTTCGTTTTTTTTTTCGTCTTGTCACACACTCACACAGACAAAGCCGGCAGTAGGCAAACTGATGATGAAAAGCAAGGCCAGTTTGGCAACTGGGTGGTAGATGTGCTTATGGCAGATTTGTGTAAACAGTAGGAAAAAATGTGTTGAGTGGCGGATAAGCTGGCATGGTTCCGTTTGCGCAGTTTTGTGTGGAAGTATTAACCTAAAAATTGCTTCAACTATGATGGTTTTTTAAAATGAAAAGCGTTTAAACGTGTTGGTTGAAATTTATAAAATACTGTTTTAAAATGAACGTCCCCTTAATAAATTTGTCATGTAGTAACAAAGTGATCTCACAGCTTGAATGCATTTCACTTTAGTATAATGTTATTTTGTCGGCATTGGAAATAAAAGAAGGATAACAGCAACAGATGGATTGCTACAGAAAAAGATTTTTATATTTCATCCAACTTTTCCACTGTATCATTTAAACAAACAGAAAGATTAGTCAAAGGGTAAACAAGTTTGACAGTGGATGATTACCAGTTTTTAAACTCTATCTTAAGTTTCCGACAAGCAGTTTATCTGCTTGGTTTTTGGGTGAGACAAGCAGGCTGGAATAAAGTGTAAATTTTTCCATGACGAATTTCAAATTTAAACAAAATTTTACAATTTTTGGTTATGACGAATAATTTGGTGGAGGTTTACATGCGCTTTGTCTTTTGGAATTATTTTCAGTAAAAAGCCACCAATCTGCTAAATTTTGGTAATATTTTGTTTCAATGTTTTTCGGGTTTTGAAAATATGTTTTAGCTTTTTGGCATAATCCACACCAACCGTGCCATCCATCCGTTAAGATAACTTTGTGGGTTTTACGCCACTCAAAATATTTTGCGTATTCTTTTGGATTATTAGCCAACCATTTTAAATATTTAGCTAATTCTGAAAGTGACTGAAAGTGGTTTACATTAATAAAAGAATTTGGCGGCGCTACAGAATTGTAATCGGCACCGCCATACACCACAGGTACCATGCCTTGCTGCAAAGTACGCCAGAATTTTTCAGTGATGTAGTCCACACACAGTGAATTCTCAGCGGCTAGGTAAAACATGTAAGATGAGCTTAAGTCCTGCCAAAACTTTGAGTGATTACAGGAACGATCTTCGCGTAAGCATATGGTTTTGTTGCCACAGTGACCATAAATGTCTACTGGAATGGAAAAGCTTTCTAAACTTTTTATAAGATTTTCCCGTTTTGATTGAGTTCGGCAATGGGATATTAGTCCGCTTAAAAGTTGAGATTTGTTAGTGATCCAGGTAGAAAGTGGAATATGTTTTGATATTAGAATTGATGTTAATGGATGAGCCAGTGGTTGGGTGTAACCGTATGGAGCCCAAATGTCACTGCTTTGTCTGTAGGTCATAGTCCAGTTAATTAAATTGGGAAAGTTGTGCAGGCTCAGGGATAACGTGGGGCTTTCTTTAGCAAAGAGAACCCAAATTTGGTCGGAACGCTTTGGGGGAAGATCGTTCCTTTTGAAAAAAAATACAAGATTTCATAAGATTTCTTTTTAAAAATTTAGTTAAAATGAGTGCTGTTTTCCTGTTTCAAATACGTACTTTTTAAGGTTCATTTTATGGTTGAAAAAGACAACAATTAAAGCTTGTGAAAGCATTTTCCGATCAAGTGTTATAATAACTTGGTTTTCAGAGCAGCAATTAGTATCCCATTTTCTTCCGGAGAGAATAGCCTTGAGTAGGAGCTCACCAGTAACACCGTAATATTTTGTCCACATGAGAATAACTGGTTTACGTAAAACAGGAACTGTTTTGTTAAAATTATTGGCAATGTAATCAAGCTTAATATTGAAAACTGTTTCCATTTCTTTTTGAAGCTTTATGGTGGAATCTAAACTTTTATTGAAAATTATTAACACAATAAAAGTTGCTAAAAATGCTGCTACTACTAGTCGAAATCTCCTAATCATTTTAAAACCAATTTCTGCACTCTTAAATTACTTAAATGCTGTCAATGTTTAACTAAAATTTAACTGATTACAATATGATCCTGAAATTAGAAATAGGAAGCAAATGCATGCACGTTTTCTCCATCTGTACAAACAAATCTAGCTGACATGATTTTCAAATAGGGAAATGTATCATCGCCGTGATTTTATTTACTTTGTATTTTGTGCTGGCTTCAACCATTTAATATACTTAGCAACTGGAAATGTCCAACATCAATAAACAAATGTAGATCAACCCCAACGTCCTTTAAAACTTTTCAGTGATGTATCACTCGCAAACCGAGATTTCCGCAACAAAATAAAATTCATAAGTAGAACGGAAAATGTTCCGAAATCGATTATGATCACTGAGCTTTATAAAAGGGTAACATTATGCAATTTCAAAACTTCCATAAGTGTCCAGAACTAAATTTAATTAATACAAAGTTTTGATACGAATGTCTCGTTTTGATTGCGTGTCGTAATTGTATTATTGGTTATCGCCCCAAAACTATTTGGTAATGTCCTGTTCTCACGTATTTTCGGTTTACAAAATATGTAGTTATTTCCCTCAAAACTAGTTTATTTGAAAATGTTTCAACGCTTTTAATAGTAAAACAGGTAATAACAAAGGCATTTTGAGAAAAAACTGGTGTTTACAAAATATTTAAAATACACTAAATATATCTGTTCGGTTTGCTACAAACATGTCTTTCTGTACCATCATCACTACTAAATACCCACCACCTTCTCAAATCTCTATAGTACTTTCTGGGAATCTCTTCCGGATGATTGTTGTATTGTCTCGCCATTTCACATAGTTTACACCAACCATGCCAAGCATCAGTAAGCACAACTTTAAACCTACGACGCCACTCAAAATATTTTGAATATTCTAATGGGTTATCAGATAACCATATTAAGTAATCAACCAAATCCTGTGGAGTTTCAAACTGTTTTGTGTCAATAAACGATTTTGGTGGCGCTACTTGTGCATAATTTGCACCACCGTAAACCACCGGCACCATGCCCAACTCCAACGTTCTCCAAAACTTTTCAGTAATGTATTCCTCACAAAGTGAATTCTCCGCAGCAAAATAAAATTTATAAGTTAAACTCAAATTGTGCCAAAACGGAGAATGATCACAGGACAAATTTGAACGTGGGCATATTTTGTGATTTCCACAAGCTCCGTAGATATCTACAGGTAAACTCAAGTTTCTTAACAGTTTAACAAACTTTTCTCGTTTGGAGTGTGTTGGACAATGGGAAATTACTCCGGAAAGTAATTTCGACTTTTGACTGACCCAAACAGATAATGGAGTGTTATCCGGCATGAAAATTGTGTCATTTGGCAACAGTGGATTTTCTAGAGCAACCGTGTATCCATATGGATTCCATATGTCACTGTTGCTTTTGTAGGTCATTGTTCAATTAAATAGGTTTGCGTATGGACCAAGATCCGCTGAATGAACTGGGCTTTCTTTGCCAAATAGGACCCATATTTGACCGGGGTAACGAATTGGTAAGTCCCTTCTAACTCACAAAACTTAAATCAATTCCAGAAATATACTGCAAATACTTTTTGAAAATGCTAAATGTACTGCTTACTTTTTCAAATTTGAGTTATAGCTATAAAAGACTATTACAGAAGCTTCAGGTAACAAGTTTCTATCTAAAGTAATCTCCAAGTCATTTCCAGTGCAACAATTTGAGTCCCATTTTCTTCCAGAGAAAATAAGACTTAATAGCTTTTCGTTGCTAATGTCGTAGTATTTTGACCACATAAGTATAACAGTTTTATTTTCAAATGTTTCAGTGTCAGTTACACTGGCATTATGAAATGAGCCAACAATGCCTGTGTGAAACTGAAAATGTCGCCAGAGGAAAAACGGTAGAATGCTAAATCCGACGCAGAAAACCATCATAGTTTTGATTACGTTTAACATTTTCTCAGTTTAGTTGGAAAATCGAGTTTTGGTGAAATAATTACAAATAACTCCACTAGCAGCAATTTTGTACTGAAGCGGAATTGAAATTCTACAGTTTAGCAACAGAAAAATGTTCGCAGTTGTAAACTTTTAACTGGTCATAATTCAAAATTACATAATACCTTATTGTGCAAATATCAGGTTTTGGCATATAATTTTTTGCAGAGAATAAAATAGCATGTCTAGCAAACAAATTTTGCGAGAATAACAGCTGCGCAAATAGTAATTCATGTAACAGTTTACAAGCTGCAAAAACTATAAAGCGACCATTCAAACAATTAATCAGTTTTAACAAGTTAATACAGTTACATAAACTATTGTTAAATATTTCGTAATCGTCCAGAGTCATTTTCAAAACATCAATAATTTCAGAAATTATCCCTAACTCACTCATTCAAATATACTCTCTCATTTAGAAAAAAAATACACCACATGGCAAGCTCTGGACGTGACAAGCATAAACAAAACATCACAACGGAAACTAGGTCATCCGGTCTTCAAATCCGCCCTATTTTTATATGCTTCAGCAATCCAGTAAAAAATTCTATGATTTATTACCTTCCATGTCATTATACCAGACATCAGACATTGTTACTGTTTTAATCTACGTCTCTACTTCAACTCGAATTCCAACCAAACAATAAAAACAGGCAATATGTTAACGTTGCATAACCAATATAAAACATTTAAAAAATGCGTGAGCCTAACATATAAAGGATGCGATCTGCTATTAACTCTGGAGATAAGCCACAATGCCCACAAATCCAAAACAGGATGAGAAACAATGGAAGCACCACCTTGAAAAGTAGAAAACTAGGGGAAATGACAGAAAGTGAGACGACAAGCTTGAAAACTCCAACTCCAAGTGGATTTTTTATCCAGGCTTGCATGCATACTAGTAAGTAAAAAACCATCTGTTTCTATACTTTTGCAAAAAAAATACTCAATTTCAAGGTGATTTTCTTTGAAAAAATTAGGTTAACCGTGGCGACATTTCCGGGAAAACATACTTGCCTAAAAATGGTTTTTGGATGCACGTGCAACATCAAATAATATTTTGGCATTTGAAACTGACAGTACAAAATTGAGAATGTTGTGAATTTTTAGAAAAAATACATTGCAGAAACCTCAAACACAATTTGAGTTTGTATCTTTCTGGCGACACCAAAGTCTACTCTATCCCAAATGACTTTTTACGCTTGTCCAACTCCACTAAACATATTATATGTTTGAGATGCATATTACAATGCACATTGCACTATAACCATATAATTTTATACCCTGCGTTGTCCTTTCTTTCTACTACTACAACAACAACGCCGCTGACTTTTGTATTATTCATTTTTTGGTCTAACCAACTCCCAGAATGCAAAGAGGGTGAATGAATACACTCTCTTGAAAAGTATGGGTTGGTATCCCCATCCCAACCAATCCCAGCACAATACCGTTTCAATGTCAAAGTCAACTTGGGGCTCCAGCTGTATCCCTCTCTGGTTCTTCCCTTCTTTCACCTTGAAAAGGAAACCAGGCAAAAAATGTATAAAGGTTTTGTGTGCAATGTGCAAGTTCAGTAACAACTTTGGTATCGATCTAATATATACGTATGCACTGGCGTAAGCAAAATACCACTTGATCTTTCCCAAGGAGAAAAGGTACACAGAGATCAAGAAAATGCCGAAAATATATATTAAAAGAAAAAGTCACTCCAACTAAAATGTATTTTAATAACCTTATAATTTTCAATCAAACAAGCCATGAGTCATACTCGGATTTAGCAAAAAATTAATTGTAGCTGGAGAAATACGATAAAAACCGGCTTGTTGACTTTTAAATTGAAATCCAATCGGAGTGAAAAGCCAGCCAAGCAAAACGGAGACAAAACAAGTGTGTAGCACACAATTACGTAAACAATTTTTTGGGCTTTCGCACAGCGTGAAATTTGAGAGAGGGAGATAAATCATAGAAGTTTGATAGAGGTTGCAATTTTAATAGCTTTTTACATGATTATGGTGCCGTTCACTACAAACCTACTAAAGTAATGAAAACCTTTACATACTAACCATACAAAAATTGACAAGATTGCAATGCTCTGTTTATAATTCAACAGCCTGTTATTTTCTATTTGGACCCATCATCCTCTTCTTCCTATGAAAATTACTTTACAAGTTAAATCATTAGCAAACATGATATATCGTTTATTACTCTAGAGCACTTGGCTATCTATGTACTGAACCTGATGAAAAAATCATTATTACCATTTTGATTGCATATTCCATTTCTTTGACAGGATGAATGAGATCATCCTCTCTGTTTTACATTTTTCAAGTTGCCACCATCTCCTCTACATACTAAGGCTTATATCTGCATAATATATGAAACAAGACACTAGTCACCAGTGTCTTTGTGTGTTATTCAGTTTTGGTGTCGTTTGGCTGAACACACTATAAATACATGCATATATATGTATATATTCCTTACAAGCTTATGTATGATTTTTTTTGTGTCGACTAAAAACTCGTTTGCAATTCTCATCGTGAGTCACGATTCGTGACGCCAGCCTGTCTAGAAGTTTTTCGAGTACAAAAGAAGCTTGTTGTGTTTTTGCCAAGCAACATAAAATTCAAGTAGGAAAGGTGAATAAAGTCAAAACAAGAAAAAATCTAAATTTGGTGGATATACACTTTTTTGCATTTCGTGTGCTTAATAGCTTAGTATAATGTATAATGCATGCTGTAATGTAACAAAATTGCATGAATTGTTATACCTTTTTTGTGTCATTTTCCAAAGTAATTTGGCTTTATAGCAATAAATAAAGGATAATTATGCACTTGTGAAAACTTAATGTTAACAATTTTCTCCACATTTTCCTTATTTATTTTTTCACATTCTTCACAGTTTTCTTTTAAAATTAGACCATTTGAAATCACAAGGTAATCTTTTTATTGCTTTAAGATAGATTGTTAATCTTGATGAAGGTCAACTTCACACTATTTTTAAAACGATGACAACCTTTTATATAAACTGGGTATGTAAATACGTTGAAAATTATTATGTAAAACGTTATTCAACCAAAAAATTTGACACAAAATACGATAACATTTGATAAATAGGCTATAATTGCCTGTTACGGAATGACTTTGTATCCTTTACAGATTTACAGACATCTTGTCACCTGTCACCATCTCTATATAAAACACTGACCAAACCACCACCGTGACCAAATACACAGCATAATTTTTTTCTCCAAGTTAACTCTGACGTCTTTTGGCTTATCTTAATGTTATTTCCATCTAGCTTTTTTCGATAACAAAATGTTTTTCTGCAAAGTGCATATAACCACTAGAAAAAATAAGTTGTCCTTGAAAAAGCCAACATTAAAGATGCATCCAGTTTCAACGAAAAAGGTCAGCGACGTGAAAAATCACTTCGTGTACACCATCACGTCGTTTTGACTGTTATGCAAACCCCAACTGTTGCATCCACTATACAATACCTCTGCTGTAAAACCTGCCCAGCAAAATGTCAAACAAACAAGCCATAAATGGAATATCGTTGTCACCTTTCCCTGCAAGCTTAGTGGTGATACTCGATCTTCATCACATTGTGAAGCTATATAAGTCGGACTAATAACTTTATTCTTATTCTGCACACGTAAGGAATGGGATAATCCCAAACTCTCTTTATTCCAAAGGTCAGCAATTCCTGCTTCAACCAGGCGTAAAAACGTATTCCGAAATTGAATGTTGTCTCCCGGAGGTAGAAAACCAAAATAGGAATTTCCTGCTGGAACTAGCTCTTTTCCCACAAAACATTGTCGTTTTCCTGCATCTTTTATGTATTTTGCAGCTTCTGAAATAGCCATCATGGCAAAAGGCCAGCCGGTTACGGTAGCTTTTTTAGAACCGTAAGCCATTTCATTTGCAAATTTTGGTAGATTTGGAATCAAAGTAGTTGTTTTTAAAAGCTTGTGCAAAATTTGCATATCGTTATGCAAAAATAAATCTGAGGTGTTGGTCATTTTTGTAAAATGTGAATGCACTGAGGAATTAAAACGCTGTAGTAAAACCGGATGGTAATGGAGAAGATGGGCTTATCAATAGGCTGGTTATCAACACAGTGTAGAAATTAGTCAGCACGAAGCAAACCACAGTCCATAAAACAAATAATACTGGACTTGCCGAAATATCCCCAAAAGTGCCTGGAGTAATTAGAGGCGATAAAGTTATTAAAAATTCGGGAAACTTGTCATCACCAAAAACTGCTCTTGTTTTATTTGCCATTATAAAACTAACCGAAACAAAAGAAATCAAAATACCAATCCAAATCTAAATATCAAAACAATAACTAAACACAGTAAAATCCCAACTATTTTCGTGTTTTGTTCTAATCCAGTCGCAATAACTGAATTGAATATCTGTTGCTGGTATTTGTACAAATAATGGAAGATCACTGGAATCACTAGAAAATTGTTGGTAGCTACGGTAAGTAGCCCAAAGATATTGTATTGTGCGGTCATAAGTGTCAAAAACTTGTACTGAAGGTAAAACTTTGGGAGATTTTGCTAAAATTGTAGAACTAGCGTTTGTTATAGATAATAACGTACAGTTTGCCGAAGTAGCCAAAGTGTTTGAAACAATCATGTTAGGAACGAAAAATGGGATTTGGCCACCAGAAATGTCTCGCATTCTGGGAAATCGTTTTGTAAAAAGGGCCACTTGCATTTGAGTTAATGCGTAAAAATCGTAGATTAGGAAACATTAAGTCATATTTTCAAAAAAATGTTCAGAACTAAAGCTGTTGCAAACGTTTTAAACAATTTGTTTCAAATATGCAATATGTTGACATTTTGCAAAAATGTCAAAAAGCTTGTGTCAAATAACAAATATGCAACGCGTGTACGTTTTCTATATTATTTTGCAAAACAAATCAATTATCAAATCATAACTCACAAATTTGTCAGTCAATTTCCACTTATTAATAAACTTGGTTATTACCTGTATCAAAATATTTCCATTTCTATTTCTCCCACAAAATTGCCCCTTTTTATTAATAATAATACTCCAACTCTATAACAATCACCTTACTAGAATTACTCCTTATGTATAAAACCTCGCATAACAAAACCAGCCAACAAAAGCCTTTGGCAAATAACAACATTAACACTACGGTAACCATTTTCCCTTCCATTTTCAACGACATATGTTCCGCTTGCTCCGACCAGTCCACCTTTTTGGTAATCAGTAGCCTTGACCATGGACTTAGAGTACGAGTATGTGGCAACGCAAATGCTTCTCCTTCCCAAAGGACCATATTCATTCCTTATGGACTTTGGGCCAATGGCGGACAGTTAGAATTCATACACCATTCGAAAGCCCTTATTGCGTAGATTAATAGTGTCAATGGGCACAAATCCCAATTCGCTTGCGCAAGGCCAGTTTTTGGGCTCTGAAGTTACCACTTCTCAACATTACGTAATACCGTTTATTCCAATGATTTTTGTATTACATGAAAACTACTCCACCGACAGTAACGAAGGATCCATCATTGAAAAGAGCACTTTTAGGTCAACATAATAGTGCGTTTGTCTACTACAAACTTGCTTGCGCATTTAGATTTTTTGAATCTATTTTAAACATTGGTTGATTAGCTATGGTACCAAGGTACCAAAACAGTGTTACGTACATACGTTTTGAAGTACAGTTCGGACAGTTACTATTAATAGCTTATTGTAAAGACAGTTTATTGGTCAACACACAAATGTGTTTGTTGATCTCAAACTAGGATGCGCAATGACATTTTTGCGCCACTTGTCAAACGTTGCTTAAACGGCTTGGCGTCAAAGGTACCCAAAGGTTTTCCCACATAATGTTTGAAATACAAGACGGACAGTAGCAATTAATTGCTCATGTGAAATCCCACCCAACGGCCAACATAAAAATGTGTTTATTGTTGATCAGCTTGTTTGCGCATTTAAGTTTTTTGAATCTCTTGTAAAGCGTTACATGAAAAAACTGGCGTCACTGGTTTACAATCGGCGTTATCAACATACTTTTTGAAGTACGAAACGGGCAGTAACTCGGAACGTATAGCTCATTTGGAAGCACACCATAGGGTCAACAAAAAATGCGTTTGTTATTGATAAGCTTGTTTGCACATTGTGTGTTATGAACCCGACGCGTTACCAAATACATCACATAAATACGTTCTCATTTGTTCTTTTAAATAAGCTCCAATACGTTAAGGTTTGTCGTTAACTTCAAACATTATATACCCAAAGTTGAGTTGGCCTCTTTTATTCCATGATTTGCAAGCAATCATAATGCAAAAAGACGCAATAGCTTATCGCTTACATATACATTGCTACGTTTCTTAAGTGCTTTTTGCAATTAAGAATTAACTGTTGCTGTATGTTTTGTACCTAGTGTGATTTTAAACGAGCCTTCAACTGTTAAAGTAGGTTTTGTATTTCAAACATTATGTGGGAAAAACTGTTTGGGTACTTATGATCTCAAGCCGTTTAAGCAACGTTTGACAAGTGGCGCAAAAATGTCATTGCGCAGCCTAGTTTGAGTACCTACCTTGGTACCATTGCTAATCAACCAATGTTTAAAATAGATTCAAAAAATCTCAATGCGCAAGCAAGTTTGTAATAGACAAACGCACTACTATGTTGACCTAAAAGTGCTCTTTTTAATCAGGTATCCTTCGTTACTGTCGGTGGAGTAGTTTTCATGTAATACAAAAATCATTGGAATAAACGGTATTACGTAATGTTGAGAAGTGGTAACTTCAGAGCCCAAAAACTGGCCTTGCGCAAGCGAATTGGGATTTGTGCCCATTGACACTATTAATCTACGCAATAAGGGCTTTCGAATGGTGTATGAATTCTAACTGTCCGCCATTGGCCCAAAGTCCATAAGGAATGAATATGGTCCTTTTCCATCAGAATCCTGCTTAATTGAGAAAGTACTAAACAAAACTTAGTATTCGTAGAAACTGAAAACAACAACCGGGACTGCGTTTCATAAAAAACTATTTCGAATTTTTACGGATCTCCAGGTAACAGGTTACAGGTTACATGCTACAGGCATTTTCCGTTTCATAAAAAAAACATCTGACAGGCATTCACGGTTTTACTGGTTCCTGTAAATTCACTTTGACATTTGTAAAGTCGATCATACGGTGTGAACCGGATTGAAATTGACTTGTTTCAACATTCAAAGTAACTTTTATTGTGTTTTCTTGATAAACGCATTTACGATAACTATTCAGTTAATTAAATTGGCAAGATGACCAATCAGTATAAAAAAACCGTTATACTGACTCTGATCAAAGAGCGAAAAGATATCTTGTTTGGTAGTTTGAAACATCCTAAAACCAATCATGATAGACATGCGGCTTGGAAGGAAGTCCACGAGAAGGCTGTTAGTTTGGGTGCCATCAGTGCAAACAAGAAGTGGGATTATCTTCGCGACATTACATGGGCCAACTGGAAACGCAGTTTAATGGTAAGACAAATTATTACTGCATCTTATAATAGGGGTTGTAATAAATTGTACCTGATTTACAGAAAAAGCGAGACAAGAAAGGAAAGACAGGGAAAGGCGGAGGAGCCGAGGTTCAGTATTCCGCTGCTGACAATCTGATACTGGACATAATCGGACGCGACACTCCAATTCTTGAAGGGCTGAAGGTACCTGAAAGTATGACTGATAATAATCCTGTTATCCTGGAAAACGACGAAGAGTTTGAGTTGCCCAGTATCCCCAATTCTCCTTGGTCAGCCTATTAAACTTCCTTTTAACTTATTAAAAAGATTTCCGGAACATTATAACGAATAATAATTAATGTCCTTTGTATTAACCTTCATAGCCAAGGATCTCAAACTGCAGCGCCAGGACCAAGCACTTCGACGCCTCTGAAGAATCCGTTGTTCCGTTTTCCCGGTGGTGGCAAGCGTCACGTTAATCAATCCAACAGGTAAATTCACGAATTTTAAAGATGCGTTTTTGATAGATTAAACTTTGTCCTTTAATTTTATGTAAGTGGTAATTTGTATTGTTTGCTGCAACAGCTCACAGAAGGCAAGCGAAAAACTGGGTGGAGCGGCGACAAAGACAGGTTCTCCAAAGAAGCGCAAATCGGAAGCTGAGATTCGACAAGAATTCCAATCAAAGAAAATGAAGCTGCAGATTGATTTAATGGAACTCGACAAGCGAATCAAGACCATTCAGTTGTTCAAGATGGAATTAGAACAAGGCTTGCCCCCTTCTGAATATACCCGAGAATTTCACAATCCCCCAAATTGTAACACCCAATAATCATGTACACAATACTTTTGTATAATGTAGTTACATTCAAGTATTCTGTGTTTTTGTACAATTTACGTAGTGTCACGATTCAAAATATGATAGCAAAACTTCGATTAATTTGAGAAAAGATTCCATTTTCATCTTGTATTTTGAGAAGCTGGTTCATTGCATTTGTGTATTGATGTATTGCATGTTTTTCCATTCATATTTTATATAGAGCAATGTGTGTCTGTTAACTGTACGAGTGTAATTCATTATGTAGAGTAAAACTTTTATTAAACATGCTTTAGAGTATTTTTTCTGTTTATTGATTTTCTGTTAGTATTGAATAACGGTTTCTTTTATTACTTTTATACATAGCGATACTCACTTTTTCATATTACTATTGTGCATTGCGAAATTCGCGTTTTCTTATTACTGTTATGCATAGCGACATTCGTTTTTGCTTATTGCTGTTGTGCATAGCGATATTCGTTTTTGCTTATTACTGTTATGCATAGCGATATTCGTGTTTGCTTATTACTGTTATGCATAGCGATATTCGTTTTTACTTATTACTGTTATGCATAGCAATAATAGTTTTTGCTTATTACTGTTATACATAGCGACATTCGTTTTTGCTTATTACTATTAAGTAGACATGTCTTAAGGTATTTATTGCTGCAAAATATTCTCCATTAATATTTAACAATCTGTATTTTAAATATGGGTTTTGTAAAATGAATTAGTAATTTTATAAATAGTGCGGCCGTAGTTTATTCGCTGTCTTGAAAGAAACGAAGCAAATCATCAAAACCTTTTGATTTACCACTGCCGGGTTGAGCATTAATGTCTAAAGGTTCGTCACCAATTTCGAAACCCTCTAGGAGATCATCTATTTCATCATTGTCACCTAAACGTTTATAATTTCAACTATATTATAATCAATTTATTTAGTTTTAAGTAATAAGTATAATATTATGGATTTATACGCTCTGAAAGGCACATGTTGTGTAAGACTGCACAAGTCATTAAAACTTTGGCAGCAGTAGTGGGATCCAGACGCAAATAATTCAGACACGGAAATTTTTGCTTAAGCACTCCATATGCGCATTCTATGAGATGTCGTGAGCGTTGTAGTGCCCGAAACAGAATTTCTTCTGTTTCATTTCCTGGCTTTGGAGGGCGATATGGCACTAACCAGTCCAAAAGTGGGTACGCACTATCTCCTATTATAATAGCTCCGGGAAATGGTCTCCAGCTAAATTGATATTAATAATTGTCATCTAGTATAACTACAATTATTGCCATAAAGCTCAAGTTATTTATTTAAAAGTACCCCTCTTCAAAACGATCAAAAAGTGTACTGTTCCGTAAGACCCTTGCATCATGTACACTGCCTGGATAACGTGCGTTGATGTAGACAAACTGTAGGTTGTGGCGACAGACCATCATCGCATTGATGGAGTGGTTACCGTGTCTGTCCAAGTACTGTTCTTCGTTTGCCTTAGGTTTCATAATGTTGCACAAGGTTCCATCAACCGATCCAGCTACGAGAGGAATACCGGAGTAGCGGTAAAACCCAGTTGGCGTGCTGTCTGGATTCGATGGCCAACTAATATATTTGCTAAAAAGCCGATCTACTACAGTGATGGCAAACTTTGTGACACATCTATGGACAGTAGCAGGGCTAGCTCCGTGCATGTCACCTACTCCGTGATACTGGCATCCAGTGCCCAGGAAGTGAAGCGCAATCTGCATTTGTTGCTGCGAAGTAAAGGCGTGGTTTCTTTCGGTATCATGCTGAAACACACTTCCAATCTCCAAATACAGCAACTCAAAGACCGATTTGCTCACCCGAAATCTTTGAGAAAAATATTTCGTTATGTAACGACTAACCGTTACTTTTTTATCGTAGTCTTTATGTGCTTACCGATTCAAGAAAGCCTTATCATCAAAAGTGAAGTTGATTCGAGGTCGGAAGGTCCGTTTTTTTCTTGGAGGCCTTTCTTCATCCGAATCCGAAAAATAATATTCGTTCATAGTTTGATTTACGTATTTGGTAATTTACGAATACTTTATGGAATGATAGATAACCGTGCTTGCAATTAATTAAAGCTTATCAATCTTTCAATTCATGAAGGATGAATCTTATGGAACATCACACGTATGCCAGACATCACACGTTGGGCATGCATGTTTTGTTATGTCATATGTCACTTTTATGAAATGCCTGTAAGCTTGTCATGGAAAAATATTTGTAACTTTGTCAACCAGTAATTGTAGTTTATGAAACGCTTGTTGACGAAAAAAATACAAATGTCTGTAACTTTGTTACTCTGGTTATTTATGAAACCCAGTCCGGATCGTAATTTACTTAGTAACAAATACCAAGAGCATTTCTGACTGGAAAACAGGTTTTGAACGCGTCTGGCTTACCTGCTTTTTTTAATACAAAGCCTCCATCATCATTCTTCTACCCGTGTTTCTCAAAATGGAAAGGTAGCAGCTCTCATCTTACAATGTAGTTTTTCATTTTGTATTGAACCCAATTTTTTCAAGTGTCTTAATAGTGTAATTGACGGTCGGATAAAATAAGTAAATACATGTGGCTCATTTTATGCCTTGTTGTACATTGACTTAGCTGAAGTATTATAGTGCTATATCAAATATACTTGAGCTATGATGACAAGAAATGGAAACACTGATATATAAAGAAGAGCGTGTTTATTTTATAAAATATACTATAGTGAAACAAGAAAAGTTTTTGCTGGAAAACCTGTTTTAATCAGTAATGGCACAGGTTTTTCGAGATCAAATATGCTAAGCGTAAACTTTGCTTTAATATCTTTTAAAAGCATCTTTTGCTGAATATTACCAGAATCACATACACGAGGCATTATCAAGTGTTTTCCTTACAGGTATTTTTTTCCTTGTCGCTCAATTGAAAAATATATTCATTTTCCTTTTCGTATTTATATTTACTTCATATGTCACTTTTACAAGAATGATATGTAAAATATGGTTGCCATTCTTTTACTAGGAACAATTTCTTTATAACTTACTTACTTGGACAAAAGCTATGACCATATTAGTCAGAGCATTCATTATGTCCGAAAATGCATCACTTTGGATTTATGACCATAACTTCCCTTAAAGTCAGTATTTCAAAAACCTTAGATATAAGATTTGAATCTGCTTCCATTTAGTACAATAATCAAACAGTTTAGACAATGCGGATGGGAGCAGCTTTCTGTCAAAGCTGACACAAGGTGTTTTATCAATGTTGGTAGGTGTGCCCGTACATTGTATTAAATATCTCCATTATGCCGAACTTCGTATAACTGAAGTTCGTCTCAAACAATAATTGTGAAACGGTTTTAAATTTTAATTTCAATTTCTTGAAGAAATGAGTTTTGCCGAAGGAAAGTACGAAATGATTTTCCACACATATCAACATTCACATGCATATCAAAAATCGTTTGTAAGGTCAATGGTTTTTAATAACTACAGCAGCGACATTGGAACTATGCACCCATTCCAACATACTCAACCGTATCATATAATCGGTCTGCTGTGTGCTGCAAAAGTGATATTCAAAACATTATTTCAAATGGGGATGCAACCAAAAACGCTTTTTATACTTCTGACTTGTAAAAAAAAGAAATGAATATACCCTGGTTTTCGCCTGAAGAAAGAAGTATCCCTGCAATTAAAGTAGTTTACCTGTTGAGCCAAACTAAAAAAAGTGACAACTATTTTCTTATATTTTGCTCCCATTATTGTATACCATCTATATATTACAATGTTAAAAGAAGAGGCTTAAGAAAACTAATCAGAGATCCATTATCCCTTCACCGAGAATTGTTCAGAAACACCAACGGTCGAGAGTTTTATGCACCAGTGAGTTTGAAAGATGCCATGCTTCCCATAATATACTACATTGAAGATTCTCAAGGAAAGGACGAATACATCTGTAATGCTAGGCTACGTCGATCAATACAACACTCTTTCTGTAGAAGAGAATATATGTCAACAAAATTAATTGCAAAAACGCACAACATGACAGCTATAATTTTTGACAGATCAAACAATGTTCTTTTTCATAACGTGATAAAAACCCGACGTGAACAGTACTTTAATAACGACTTGCACTACTTTTCCTATGTACCATCAATTAACAATTTAATATTTAGATTGGGGTTTGCCTTAATGTTTGGGCAATTTGCAAAAACAACTTCAAACCGATTCTTATACTGTCATTGTGTTCAACGTGTAAAGGAAAATAAAAATTTAGACTTTTCGGTTTGGATAGCTGCTTTTCCTCCAACTATTTGGGCCGTCACATTGTTCATGACGTTTCTATTTTATGCTACAGTTTTTCGGAAATATTAATTTTTCTCTAGATTTGCTTATCTAGTTTAGTATGTTCCTTGGCAACACAAAGCCATGTCGTTTTGAAAAAGCCAGAGTACTAGTATTGTTCCAGCTTTTGGGAATGCTCATTTGTAATTTTCATAGTAACGGAATTGTAAGTGTACTTACAGTTCCACCCACTGACTTTAACATTTTTACGTCATTAAATCAAATGATTACAAGATCGTATGGCATGCACGCAATAGAGAAGCTCCAAATTACTTTAAAGAGGATTTTCAGAGAATGGGTTTAATTGACAAATTTAACCAAAGTTTCTATCATATCGATATTTTTTCTTTTTTTAAGAACCAAGGAAATCTCATGCTGCAACGGTTTGCTGCTATTTGCAATATAGATTGTCAAACTTATTTACTTGAACTTAAGCATGCGATACTGAAAAAACATTGTTTTACAGATGTACAGTGCGTTATGTTGCCACATAATTCCCCAGTTGAGTATTGGTTTGTTAATATTTACACCATCAATAGAAATTGGTTGGCTCAAACTTATTTACGAATTCAAGAAAGTGGATTGCCAAAGGTATGGGACCTCGGTGCAGCCAGGGTAATGTACTGGCAAAAAGGCTGCACAGTGATGCAAGGGATTCCAATCTACTCCATGTTAAAAATGACAAAGTCAGCGCTACACAATGAGACTAGTGTCATTCGATAGAACTCAATGCGGGCTACAACCCAGAAAAAACCGCATGTTGTTGCGCTGCCCTGTTCTCGAGATATCGGAGGTCAAAGTTGGAGTCAGTGGGGGTCACGGGTTGCACTTTTTCATAAAAGTGCATTTTTAAATATTTTAATTCAGTGAATTAGTGAGGTTAGTGTCATAGTCATCTATTTCACTCACATTAAAATATTTTAAAATGCATTTTCATCAAAAAATCGACCCCTGACCCCCACTGACCCCAACTTTGACCCCCGATATCTCGAGAACAGGGCAGCGCAACAACATGCGGTTTTTTCCGGGTTGTAGCCCGCATTGAGTTCTATCGAATGACACTAGTCTCATTGTGTAGCGCTGACCTTGACATTTTAACATGGAGTAGATTGGAACTGGAATCGCCATTTTTCATCAATGTGGGCTGGATTAAAAATGGATTGTATAATCCTTTTCCCAGTTTTGTAATTCCAACAGAAGATAAAATAGAGAAAAAGCGCAATTTATCCAAAATGAAATTTTCAACCAGAATTCTGCTTCATTGAGAAAATACTAAACAGAACTTAATATTTATAGAAACTGCAAATAAAAACTGGATTGTGATTTAATTTACTTGTAGCAAGTACCTGTAGCATTTCTGTCTGGAAAACTAGTTTTACACGCGTCTGGCCTACTTATTTTTATCTTCATCATCATTCTTCTACCAGTATTTATGGAAATAGAAAGATAGTAACTATTCAAACCCATAATACCTACTTGTTCATCTTCATGCAACTTCATCTTGATGCAAAAATAGGTGCATGTGGTTCATTTAATGCCTTGTACATTGACTTGTAATATAGAGCTATATAAAATATACTTAAAATATGATGACAAGAACTTTTGTTTAAATGGAAACTGTCCCCAATCTTGGAACATAAGATGGTGATAATGCTCGAAAAAGGACCACTCACTAACGTGAGACAACTTCTGGAACCCCAATGCAATTTAATCCTGGGTCATACTATTCCAGACAAATGGAAATAAATAGCAAACGATTCCAAAGGTAAACTTAAGGAACTTCAATTTTATTAAGTATCGGCCAAGATACTTGATAATATTGTGCTCCGGCCGGCCGTCCGTCCGTCCGGCCGTCCGGCCGTCCGTCCGTCCGCCCGTATGCAATTTACTCAGTAACGGCTGAACCGATTGCAACCAAACTTGGTATACAGATAGTACATGACCTCAGCCACAACCCTATTGAATTTCAGGTCAATAGGTCAACTCTAGGTCAGAGGTCAAAGCAATTTCGCAACTTTTCATAATAGAACCTATAGCATGCGACATATGATTTTAGGTCAGTTTTTGACAAGCATAACAGATTAACAACCAGTTTGTTAAAATTCGTGCATTAAGGACCTGATTCTGGACTTTAATTGCAAGATATGGCAGTTTTACAGCGTACATGCTGTGCGACAGGTAATTTTACAGCCAAACTTGGTGTACAGACACAATAGCACCTCAGCCACAACCCTATTGAACTTCAGGTCAATAGGTCAACTCTAGGTCAGAGGTCACAGCAATTTCACAACTTTTCATAATAGAACCTATAGCATGCGACACATGATTTTAGGTCAGTTTTTGACAAGCATAACAGATTAACAACCAGTTGGTTAAAATTCGTGCATTAAGGGCTCGATTCAGGACCTTAATTGCAAGATATGGCAGTTTTACGGCGTACATGCAGTGTGACAGGTAATTTTACAGCCAAACTTGGTGCACAGACACAATAGCACCTCAGCCACAACCCTATTGAACTCCAGGTCAATAGGTCAACTCTAGGTCAGAGGTCACAGCGATGTCACAACTTTTCATAATAGAACCTATAGCATGCGACACATGATTTTAGGTCAGTTTTTAACCAGCATTACAAATTAACAACTGGTTTGTTAAAATTCGTGCATTAAGGACCCGATTCAGGACCTTAATTGCAGGATATAGCAGTTTTACAGCGTACATGCTATGCGACACGTAATTTTAGGTCAGTTTTTGACCAGCATTAAACCTGGTTGTTAAAATTCGGATTTTACGGCCAGGACGATACTTAACTATTCTCTCTCTTAGAGCTTTATTATTTCCCAAAATAGACAAATAACGGTAGCTTTGTTAAGTGTCTCAGGACTAATACTCTCTTGATCGGTTGCCTCAAGAGGACTCATGATGGTACACAATTCTCATCCCCTTTTATACTACACTTGGCTACTCCGGGTTCGAACTAGGAAAGTTACAAAATGGCAAGTAACAAAGGCACGTTTCATGACGAGCTATTCATGAAGCGATAAAGTTGAACCATTTCCGGTTTCACAGAAAATCTACCATTTCCGCACAAAGAAAGACAAAGGAAAATGGGAACAAAGTCAAACTTTACGTTGGATGGAACCTGACCTTTTTACCGGAAGTAGCCATCACAAATTACAAAGTTCACAATATTGGACTTTGACAATGATCATCTTAGCAACAACAATGTGAAATGTTGAACGCGAACAAAGATCAACGAATTTACAGGTTTGAAAACGTTCAGTTAACAAAGGCATGGAAAATTGTAATAAAATATCTAGATAATCCACTTCATGTCCATTCGAATCCAAAAATTCCAAAATCCTCCGGAACAGAAACACTGAAATTTAAAGAAAAAAGGTGTTCTAAAGAACGTGTTTAAATATCCTGTATTGAAACAAGAAAAGTTTTTGCTGGAAAAACGAAAACCTGTTTTAATCAGTAAAGGCACAAGTTATTAGCTCCCTGCTTCGGCAGAATCGAATTTCATACTTGAATTAATCAAGGGAAACAGACTAATTTAGGAAGAATCACAAAATGAAAACTAACTCCACATACTACCTGACCCTTGATACAGTTGCCACTTAAAATAGCATCTGCAAAATTATGCTCTTCTAAGATTGTGGACATTTTACTGAAGAAAATAAAGAATAATTTTTAGCATTTAGTTGCATGTGTAACCAATTAATCTTAAATTTACTTACAATCATATTGTATTTTTGGGGACGCTGGGGTAGATTGAGACTTGAAAAATGAAAATTCTTGTAAAGAAAGCTAAGAAAATAGCTAACTATTTTGATCATGTTTATTAACAATTTTACAACAAGTATAATTTTGATTACAGGTTGGCAAAGATTTAAATAGTATTTAGTTAGAAGTGAGGAACAAGAACACAGTGCTTAACGATAAGCCAGATAGCTAAAATAACGTTGATGCTTATAGAAAGATAAATTCTAAGGCAAGTTATATCATGAAGTGGGATCTGAACTGCTTTTCCAATTCTGCAAATTCATCCAGCGGAACATTTTCTAGTGACCAGTCAGTGAAGGGGAACTTCGCAATGGATTTTGCGAACTGTCCGGATAGCAGAGAATGTATTCCTTTTAAGGTGTATCCGATATTTGCATTGTAAGTTTAAATGTCCTAAAAATTTTAAAACTTGCAAGATTTTTACCAATTTTTAACTTTTAATTTAGCTAAATACATGCCAAGTTTTCAACCTAACACAGCCCAAATTAACCGCTTGATCGATATACCGATCTTCTTGTTCATTTTAAACATGTCCACGTACGTCATCCTGATTTTTATCTACTGCGCTTGCTTTCCTCGCGGAGCCTTATCCATCGGTGGTCTAATTTCTTTAAAATATTTTATTCTCCCTGTAAAATTACTCTGTATTTTAATCGATTGGTATTGCTATCTAATTCTAAATGTAAATATTTATAACCCCATATTATAATTTGTTCGTGGTATTTCGGGGAAAACGAACAAATTTGTTACCCTAATGCTTAATCCTATGTTAAATTGCGCAATGCTTAATCCTATGTTAAATCAAGCAATGCTTAATCCTATGTAAATCAAGCAATGCTTAATCGTATGCCAATTCAGGCAATGCTTAATCCTATTTCAATTCAGGCAATGCTTAATCCCATTAAGTAACATATATTATAATTTGTTTTTGGTATTTCGGGGAAAACGAACAAATTTGTTACCCTAATGCTTAATCCTATGTTAAATTGCGCAATGCTTAATCCTATGTTAAATCAAGCAATGCTTAATCCTATGTTAAATCAAGCAATGCTTAATCCTATGTTAAATCAAGCAATGCTTAATCCTATGTTAAATCAAGCAATGCTTAATCCTATGTTAAATCAAGCAATGCTTAATCCTATGTTAAATCAAGCAATGCTTAACCCTATGTTAAATCAAGCAATGCTTAATCCTATGTTAAATCAAGCAATGCTTAATCCTATGTTAAATCAAGCAATGCTTAATCCTATGTTAAATCAAGCAATGCTTAATCCTATGTTAAATCAAGCAATGCTTAATCCTATGTTAAATCAAGCAATGCTTAATCCTATGTTAAATCAAGCAATGCTTAATCCTATGTTAAATCAAGCAATGCTTAATCCTATGTTAAATCAAGCAATGCTTAATCCTATGTTAAATCAAGCAATGCTTAATCCTATGTTAAATCAAGCAATGCTTAATCCTATGTTAAATCAAGCAATGCTTAATCCTATGTTAAATCAAGCAATGCTTAATCCTATGTTAAATCAAGCAATGCTTAATCCTATGTTAAATCAAGCAATGCTTAATCCTATGTTAAATCAAGCAATGCTTAATCCTATGTTAAATCAAGCAATGCTTAATCCTATGTTAAATCAAGCAATGCTTAATCCTATGTTAAATCAAGCAATGCTTAATTCTATGTTAAATCAAGCAATGCTTAATCCTATGTTAAATCAAGCAATGCTTAATTCTATGTTAAATCAAGCAATGCTTAATCCTATGTTAAATCAAGCAATGCTTAATCCCATTAAGTAACATATTATAATTTGTTTTTGGTAATTCGGGGAAAACGAACAAATTTGTTACCCTAATGCTTGATCCTATGTTAAATTGCGCAATGCTTAATCCTATATTAAATTGCGCAATGCTTAATCCTATATTAAATTAAGCAATGCTTAATCCTATGTTAAATCAAGCAATGCTTAATCCTATGTTATATCAAGCAATACTTAATCTCATGTTAAATCAAGCAAATGCTTAATCCTATGTTAAATCAAGCAATGCTTAATCCCGTTAAGTAACATATATTATAATTTGTTTTTGGTATTTCGGGGAAAACGGACAAAATTGTTACTCTAATGCTAAATCCAATTTACAAATCCGCAATGCTAAATCCCGTTTGCATATGAATACTTAATCCCGTATACACCATCTTAATGCTTAATCCTATACAAGTAGCAAGTATATAAGGAAGTAGACACACAGGGTCTGTCTCAGTTGCGATCTACCTCTTGCCATGAGCAGACCAACTTTTCTTCTACAGTGCAAACAGCGGACTACTCTCCAGTTCTTCATCACCCATCTCCCAGCCACTCAATCTTCAATCTCCCACCCACTCCATCACCAATTCTAAGATTGTAAGCCGTTTTTAAAACGCGTATCTCACTGTTACTATCGGCTATCCGACAAATACAGTTGACCGTAAGCCACATAGCGTGCAGGTTGTAAAATCAAAAGCATCATAACATATTATGTTATGTATTGCTTAATACATGTTGAAATATACATGAATGCTTAATCCCGTGTTGACATATACACGAATGCTTAATCCCATGTTATAATTTACATGAATGCTTAAGCCTATGCTAAACATACATGAATGCTAAATCCTATGCTAAACATACATGAATGCTAAATCCTATGCTAACCATACATGAACGCTTAATCCTATGCTAAACATACATGAATGCTAAATCCTATGCTAAACATACATGAATGCTAAATCCTATGCTAAACATACATGAATGCTAAATCATATGCTAAACATACATGAATGCTAAATCCTATGCTAAACATACATGAATGCTAAATCTTTTGCTAAACATACATGAATGCTAAATCCTATGCTAAACATACATGAATGCTAAATCCTTTGCTAAACATACATGAACGCTTAATCCATTATTTAAACTACTAAAAATCAAATCAACAATACAAATCACAGTCAGCTGAACTGTAATTATATATTTATACATACAATTTTAAAATGGAAAACAGTAAAACATTTCGCTGGACTGACGCAGCAAAGATGGACTTACTGTCCATTGTTGATCAGACTGATGACACAAACAAGTGGTTAAAAATAACATCAAAATTTAAGGAGTTGTATCCAGATTATAAAGCCAAAACTCCTGCCCTAAAAATGCAATATTGCCGAATTAGGGAAAAACAGTCAAACGCTACATTACTAACCAACTCTTTGAAATCAGATACCACGGAATTTTGGTGGTCTAATACCGCTAAAAACGACCTACTAGCCATAGTGAACGATAACGAAGGACAAAGTTGGTCCAACATAGCAACTAAATTCATGAAGAATCATCCAGATTATGATGGAGGAAAGGATGCACTTCGCATGCAATACTCTCGTATTGCAAAAAGTAATATAAATACTGGTCAATCTTTCACTTGGACTAAACCCTATTTGCTGGAATTAGTTCGACTGGCAAATTTAATTTGTGTCGATGGATACCCAAATTGGAATAAAATCTTCCATATCTTTAAGCAAAACCATCCTGACTTTACCGGAACTAAAGCCGACTTGAGACTCCAATATGAGTATGTTAATGACGGCCAGTTATTCATGTCAACGGCAGCTACAGTAAAGCTTAACGACTGGAACAATGACCTGGATATTATATTAGCTCAAGCTGTGGGACACGCGCAGCATGTAATAAGTGCGCAAAAACGCGATGGTCGACGAAAAAATATTGATAATCTTGGAAAAATGAGCGTCAAAATCTTCAAAGAATATTACAAAGCAAAAATTGGGATAGATTACCTTGGAACCGATGCAATCATTCTAAAACACTTCTATGAATACAAAGCTACTTTGATTCCAAGTAGCTATGAGTGCAGTGAAGACTTTGACACAATGTCAAATATCAACCATCTGCAATTGCAAGCGTTTGCGTCTAAAAACCATACAGTATCATTTTCTAGCGTATTTAGAGAATGCTGCCACAATTGTGGCATAATATTTGCTAGAACGTTAACTAACGCAAATCGAAAAGTGATGTCCAGTGCAATAAATGATAACCCTCATGTCTTACAAATGAAACCAAGTGTTTCATCTTAATGAATATGAACAGAACCAAATCGCGCTTTGTGGTGGCTTTTACACTGTCTACCGGAAACAGAATCTTCAATTCAGGATTTTTGAACACAGGCAGGGTGAATGTAACATTGGAAAAAAAGGGATACAGATTATCACAAGGTTTTCACAAGTTACTACACTATTGAAAGGCCTGTACAGCTTGACATTTCGAGTGGAAAAATTAAAACCGCTTTACTTTGGTTGCGAAAGAACAATCGATTGTTCCAAAGTTTTCTTGCTAACTATGAAACTATTTACGGGTACTTGATATCCGTCTACAATATTCGCCCTGAAGAGAAAATCATACAAATATCAAAAGGGAATTTAGCGGAAGTGGTGGGAAAAGACACAACTGGTCTTCTCATTCCCGCAGAAAATGTTAAAATTGAGTCAGAGTTTAAACCTGAGTCTCACAAATTCGGCGTTCAACACCCATTGCAAGACAACTTGAATAAGCTTAGGGACATTATAAACGTTAATTATGCTGATCCTGACCTTGAAGCAAAAAGATGGCCGCAATTATTTCCTGAAGGAAACGGCAGTTGGAAAGTCAATTCATCTTTAAAGCAGCAAACTTATGTAAAGCACAGACTATTAGGCATCGATTCCAGGTTCAGAAAAAACAATGAATACATGTTTTTCTGGTACGATCGCTTAATTAAGCAAAGGCTACTCTATGTTAACAATCGCCAACGTACCGTTAATGTTAATGAATTAATTGAGTCTATTCAAGCAAAAGATATCCGTGAAAATGCTAATAGATTTGGATCTGTTGTGCCAAGCACCATTCCAGGATCAAAAACATACTGGCGGGCTCGCAGCTCTGACCTGTTGGCTATGGTTCGCGAGCTTGGAAAGCCGGAGTTGTTTGTAACACTTACACAAAACGACAACTGGCTTGAGCTACAGAGAGCATGCGGAGAAATCACAGCAAATGAATTGAAAACATTAGATCAGCCGATATTGCAACCCGCATTGGGTGGAAAAAGCGTAGTTAACTTTCCTCTGGAAACAGTAGTTGCATTCTACAAACGTCTTGAACTATTCATGAAATCGTGAGTTCATAACAAAAATGGACCATTTGGCGAAGTGCTAGATTATTGGTTTAGAATTGAATATAAAAACAGAGGTGCACTTCACTGCCACATGGTTTTGTGGATTTGTGAAGATACAATTCCAGAGGATGTGGTATTAGCTGAAATGCCCCGTTACAGTGGTAACGACGATGACATTAAACGTCAAACATTTCAAGCCCGTGAATACGTAAAGGCTTTTCAGATACATACGTGCACGTTGGGAGCCTGTAAAAAAGACATAAAGTCAAAATGCAAGTATGGATTTCCTTATGAAGTTCAATTATCGAAAGAGATTAATAAATCAAAAATGGGATACACATATATGCGTCATAGTGACGAAGACAAGAATGTAGTTCCATACAACATATATGCTCTGATGTGCTGGAACGGACATATCAATGTTCAAAAAGTAACATCAAATGGAATTGAAGCCTACTTATGTAAATACGTTTCAAAACCCGAACGATCTATTGACATTAAAGATATTACTTCGGATGCAAACCGCTTTCTCGAAGCTCGTGTTGTCGGAATCTTAGAGTGTGTAGCCCATTTACTTCAGTTCCATCAAGTTGGGTCCTCTAGGAAAACAATATTTCTCCCGTGTGATTTTCAACCAAAACAACGAATGTTGAAACGAAAATCCCACTTACCACTTGATAGTGAGAGCAACGATGTGTATTATCAAACCCTGCTTTATAAATATTTGGTTCGTCCTAAAGAACTACATAACCTGACATATATAGATCTTTTCCGATTATATGACGCAGTATCGGCAGAAGTCCAACACCATATATACACAAAGTTTGGAGTCCCAATCTGTTGAATCTCAAGATGAATCTGAAAATGAAATAAGACCCAAACTAGATGAATCACAATTTGAATTTACTGGAAGAATTCGAAAAATAAAATCCCAGCGGATGTGTTATATCAGTCATGGATATAAATATGTAGAACGAGGGAAAGCGGCTGTTCCAAGATGGCGATTTCTCATGCCATTTGGTAACGAGTCAGAAAAGTATTACGAACAGCGTCTTTTGCTGAATGTTCCAATCATGGAAGACGAACTTGACGAGAATGGCTTTCCGTTTAGTGAAGAAAACGTATCCAAAACGTTTGTAGAAGAATGTTGTCTTCGTGGGTTAGTGGACTCAGAAGAAACTGCCAAGTCAGCTCTGCTTGGCGCAGTACAACGAGGTTTTTCCGTTGAGCGTGTTATTGAACTTGCAGCAATGTTTGTTGATCAATCTTTTGTTACTAAAGATTTTGTCGATTCAATCATAATTCCCTGGGTTGAAAGTATGCCAGTATTGGAAAATGAGACAAATGAGGAAACTGAAAATGAATTCGGAGAAGAACTCGCAAAAATGTTCGAAATGCGTGTAAAATATGAACCTTATGAATCATACTTAAGCTCAATGACTGACTCGCAGAAAAATGTCATGGAATGGGTAGATCGAAAGATTAAAAACGACCAACAGATTTTAGCTATAATATCTGGTGGCGCTGGTGTTGGAAAGTCGTACATAACCAAAGCACTTTATTCATATTTCATTGAGAAGAAGATGGTCTGCATTTTACTTGCAACGACAGGAAGTGCCGCACATTTGATTTCGGGAAAAACAGTTCATTACTATCTAAAGGTTGATATATATGGAAACAAGTATTTGCAACCTGGTACAATATCGGCCAAAATTGTAGAAGAAACAGATGTCATCATATGTGACGAGTTTTCGATGCTAAATTCAGACCTGATTGACCAGCTTAATGAATGCACAAAGACGTATGGGAAGTTCAAACGTTCGCCTCTAGGAGGCAAACATTTGTTTCTTATAGGGGATCCTTGCCAACTACGTGCTATTGGAAAGTCTGTTTTCTCAAATCACCTCCTTAATGAGTTCAGTATCCTGCTCCTTAAGGAGACAGTTCGACAAAAAGACGAATCCTTTGCAGCTCTACTCAATCGTGTAAGAATAAACATGATGACGGAAGAGGATAAAGCTCTCCTCAAAACCAGATACACGCATACCTCAAACATCGAATGTGAGGATGACGCGTTAATTGTAACCGCAACACGTAGGAAAATGATGTCATACAATAATCAGTTTATTTCCAAACTACCTTGCGACGCAGTCACAATATATGCGCAAGACTTTGAGCAGGACACCAACAAAGAAGTTAGTCCGGCTGTGAAAGAAAAAATACGCACATACTTGAAAACCTTATGGGATGAAAAATTAACTCTCAAAGAAGGTTGCATAGTAAGATTACTGCGTAACATTGATGTTACCACTGGGTGGGTTAACTCTAAGCGAGCAAAAGTGTTTCGCGTAGCACACGATGGTAGCTATGTCATACTACAAGATCTCATTGACGAGTCAAAGCAATTGCCTTTAACAAAGATAAGGCAACCATTTGAATTGGGAGCCAATTTGTATTATCGATACCAATACCCACTAATTCTTGGTTATGCCACCACTGTTCATGCTGTACAAGGCACTACCGTGACGGGTAAATACTATGTTGATCTAGATCGATCTTTTTGGGAAAGCGGCCAAGCGTTTGTAGCTCTAAGTCGACCAAAAGAGTTATCGCAATTGTATCTGTTGAACACCCACTTTGAAAAAGTATATTTGAAACAATATTATAAAGATTTGTTACAGTGGATGACAGATGTTGACGAAATTGCAATAATGAGGAAACCAAGGCGATGTGGTGATTTTCCTTTGTTTCCAATCGAAGACCAGAATTCTTCACAAATGCAAGTTTTCCCTCTCTTACCAGATCTGGAACCAAAGGTCCCAGAAAAAAAGGTTGCTCAATTTAAGCCCCCAAGAAAACTGGAAAAAGGTTTATCAGAATCTGTAAGTAACTTGGTTCAAGAAACCAAAGATAAATTTAAAAACTTGATAAGAGCTAAAAGTCACGCAGATTTAACTGATCAAACTCCCAGACTTAGTTAGTCAGCGTTTATAAACTCAATACTCAAACTCCCGTATAAAGGTTCCGTCACGCATAATAAAATTAGGTTTGGCGTAAAATTTATGAACGAATTACTAGTACAGCTAAATGATACGTTAGAAATTCATAATGTTTCTGATCCAATTCTTTGTGCTGAAGCAGGACGTGATATTTCTGAGGCAGTCATAAGAAAATGGGATGAACAAGTTAAATCCACTTTAGCATGCTTTCGTAAATATGCCTGTCAATTTAGGAGAGAATTTGAAGCATATTCAAGCCTTCTATCAGGTTTAGATATTTGCAAATATGCTTTGCAACAAGTTGCCAACAATGTTCGTGCATTCCATCGTGACAGTAAAACAATGTTGCCAGTTAATATAATAGGGGATGGTAGGTGCTTCTACCACTCTGTTTCAATGAATTTAATTGGAAATTGCACCCTTACAAACTCGATTAAGTTACTGATAGCTTTTGCTATCACCAATGACTATGAAATATTCGATGCCATGTTCTCTGCGTTGGCTTCATCAGCGCAAAATGTGCTACTTAAAACACTTTCTCATAATCAATGGGCAGATTTGGAAATAATCATGGCTACCTCATTCGCGCTTAGGCGTCCCGTATGTGTTGTTAGTGGTTTAGATGGCATTGGAAGGGTAGAAACTCAAAATTATAATCCACTCGAGCTTGAGCAACAGCCCTTAATGATTGGCTTTGTCAGAATTAATAGAGAAAATATCAAACCAAATCACTTTGTAGCACTACTGCATGACGTTTCATTCACGCAAGATTCAAACGAAGTACAATGTTTAAGTCAAGATTTAAACAGTATGAATCTTGGCAGTAATAAAGAAGTCGTCACGATTGATCTTCCTGATGATGACGTGGAAATGGTGGATGTAAACGAGTTAGAAGAATCGTTGTAGTTAGTTTTTTGTTCTGGAATCTGTGTGGATCCTAAATTGTTTACTACACATGCAAGTAAAATAAGATATTTCAAAATATTATTAGTATAAATACACTGATACATGTTTTTCAAAGATATTTGCGTGTATAAGGTTAAGCGTGCACCCATTAATACATAGCATTTTGTAAAAGATCCTTATACGTACAATTACGGTATGAATTGTTTATTTTCGCTTTTATTTGATTGGGCATTTTAACTCGGTAAGTTTACTTATTCCGAAAATAAGTCAATGAGATTAAGCATTAAGCAAACATATGAGCTTTGTTAATGCTTAATCCCATTGATTTATATAGGATTAAGCATTTTACGCAAATTCAATACTTAATCACATCAACATTAGGGTTAAGCATTGTGATTTTGTTTGTTTCAGTTTCCCCTTCGCCCCACTACGTCTTCTCTGCAATTGTTCTGAGTTTAACTACGATGGAGCTCTTTTGTATTCGGTAAGTGTTATTACATACTTAATCCTACATAAATCAATAGGATTAAGCATTAGGCAAACTTTACGTTTTTGTTTAATGCTTAATCCCATTGATTTATATAGGATTAAGCATTTTACGCAAGTTTAATACTTAATCACATCAACATTAGGGTTAAGCATTGTGATTTTGTTTGTTTCAGTTTCCCCTTCGCCCCACTACGTCTTCTCTGCAATTGTTCTGAGTTTAACTACGATGGAGCTCTTTTGTATTCGGTAAGTGTTATTACATACTTAATCCTACATAAATCAATAGGATTAAGCATTAGGCAAACTTTACGTTTTTGTTTAATGCTTAATCCCATTGATTTATATAGGATTAAGCATTTTACGCAAGTTTAATACTTAATCACATCAACATTAGGATTAAGCATTGGGATATTGTTTTGTTTCAGTTTCCCCTTCGCCCCACTACGTTTTCTCTGCAATTGTTCTGAGTTTAACTACGATGGAGCTCTTTTATATTCGGTAAGTGTTTCCATACATTATCCTACATAAATCGATAGGATTAAGCATTAGGCAAACTTCTAGGTTTGTGTTTAATGCTTAATCCCATTGATTTATATAGGATTAAGCATATTACGCAAATTCAATACTTAATCACATCAATATTAGGATTAAGCATTGTGATATTCTTTTTTATTTCAGTTTCCTTCTCATCTCCGTTTGTCTACATGCCCTTTTATCTGATTTCAACTACGTTGGGACCTTTTCTACTGTAATATATCTCTTATAGAAATTGAATTATAAAGCAAGTTTAAAATTTGTAATTAAACTAATTCAAGCCGTTTAAATCTGATCACAAACTCTTAATGTATGATTAAGCATTGCATCTACTTATCATGGGATTAAGCATTACGTCTACTTATCATGGGATTAAGCATTACGTCGACTTATCATGGGATTAAGCATTACGTCTATTTATCATGGGATTAAACATTACGTCGACTTATCATGGGATTAAGCATTACATCGACTTAACGATGGATTTAGCATCATATCGACTTTTTGCGTGATTAAGCATCATAACAACGTTGTGCGGGATTAAGCATCACCCTTCACCAGAACTTATCATGGGATTAAGCATCACTAAATTTTATCATGGGTTTATACATCGCTAAATATTAGCATATCATATAGCATCAGAAAAACGTAGCATGGGTTTATACAGCATAAATCGATTGGGTACTGGCCGTGTAACCGGTACACGTTCGTTATAACCGCACCGCGGACTAGTTCCTTTCATCAAATATTACCCCAGGAGGTAACAAATCAAGCTCAAAATCAATAGGTTGTTGTTTCTCACGATTCAATAAATCACTGTTTCAAATTTGGTGTGGTTTTGACAAAAGTGAACGGTCGGGGGGGTTATCTCTCCCTGTACCCCAGGAGGATGACCAATGGAGTTAAAAAACAATAGGATTCTACATTATGACCTAATAAATCATTGTACCAAATTTGGTGTGATTCTGACAAGCGTAGGGTCAGAAGGGTTACCTCCCTCTATTACCCCAGCAGGATGACCGATCTCATGACCCCATGAATCACTTTACCAAATTTGGTGTGATTCTGATAACTGCGTCATAACATTGTGTAGCAGACGTTACGCGAAAATGAGTTAATATGTAAACTGAAGCATAAAACAGGCATTATGCAGGAGAAAGCTAGACAGCAGCACAAGTACATGCTGCTCAAATCCCATCAACAATCCTGTGTTTCCTCATCTCAGCTGACGTCAAGCTCAACCAAATACCCAAACATTTCATTTCTCAGCTCTTACAACTTTTACAAAATCCTCACAAATTAATTATTTATTCAAAATGTCCAAACCTCAACGACGAGGACCCGGTTTTATCTGCCTATTTTGTAATTGCGTATATGGAACATTTATTTTAGTTCACTTAATTTACTTTACTTTATTTCTAACGAAAGAACTTAGACTAGGAAGAACTTCCAGGAAGTTACTTCCTATCGAACAATAGCTGACCTACGAACTGCAACTAACTAAAAATTAGAATATAGGTAGATCATTTCAGATTCTTCATGAAAATGCTATGTGCTTTTTTGGTATTCTTTTAGTAATTAACAACGCCTACTTCGTGCTAGTTCCATTATATGATTACTTTGTAATTATTCGTTTTTGGAAAGATTTACACATTAGTACAAAAGTTAATCTTTTCTTTAGTTCTAGCTTAGCTTTGGGCTTTTGGGCTACGCTTCTCGAACTGGATAGAGCATTTTTTGCCAAAGGAAATAAAGTACTGGTTAGCTGGAAAGGGTATAATAAATGGGAAGGAAATAACAGAGAAAAGAAAATGATACGACGTTTCCAAAGCAGTTATTCATAACCATCAAATTACAATTACAATTTTATGTGAGTACAGATTTTATAAACAGAATTCAAACAACAAACAACTCCACTAAACTTCGATATTCTTGAGCTATATACAATTTTGCATTGTCAGGAATTCCAAAAATTAGATCATGTTGTAAGTTGTAAGACCGGAACTTCTTCTCAGTTGCCTGAAACTCGACAGAAGTGACGTTTTCCAAAGACCAATCGCAAAAGGAAAACTTCTCAATGGAATCCTTGAAGGGACCAGTAAGCAAGTTTTCCACACCGGCCAAAGTCAGCTTGAAATGTTAAGAGAAAAGATAAAATCATTTTAAAAGAGACTTGAACTATCTTCTTTAAAAATAGAAATGGTAGGCTGTATTGTTGCGTAATAGCTAAATTACCGATTTAATTGGGGTTTGAGACGTTAAGTTGAAATGAGTGATCTTCAAGTGCCGAATGACTTGGGAGAACAATAAGTCCGTTATCTTTGGCATTTGGTCCAGATCCTTGAGGGACAGCTTCTTCAACTCTGCAATCACAACAAAACAATGACATACTCATATTTTAATGCATTTCATAAATAATTTTAAGAAATTTGTAATAAGAAAACTACGCACTCTTCAACTTTAGGAAAACCGGATTTTCCTTATCCTCTCCAAGAAAAGCTTCATTTCCCAACTGCTTACAAGTCTCCAGGGATATCTCCTCCAAACCCGGAAGCCCACTCCATAGCTTTATCAACGCCTTGTTTGTCCCTGGCCAGTTTACAATCCTCAGTTTCTTCAAGTTGGGGCATGAGCTCACAATGTCTTCCGTATTGGGAACAGCAAGCCTTCCTGCATTTTCCTTAAACTTCAGACATAGCTCAACCAAATTTAAACGCTGAACGCCTTTAAAGAAGAAGTTGAACAAGTTCTTGGTGTGGTGGAGCCCCACGGATCCAACAAAAGAGGGGTAATTTACCCTCCAAGTTTTACAGTCCACGTGAATGTCCAAACTTTTCAAGTTGCTCCAGACAGGACGACTTTGTCCAGGGAGCAAGACACCATTCGACTGCGACGCATTCCGTATTTCAATCCGTTCCAAATTCGGCATCTCCAAGTCAAACACAAATGGGTTAATGTTCACCAGGGAATAAACCACTTTTCCCAGCTCGGCTCCAGTTAGTTCCTCCGGCACTTCGGGATGCACTTTACTATTGGCAAACCAGGAGGGTGCCACATTTAACAACTTGATGTTATTTTGCAAGCAGACCAAGCAAAGTTTCAAGAAAAATAATGATCCAGCAAATATCATTTGCTGACCTTCTTCAGTATCCAACTCTTCATGATAATTAGCAAAGTCGATAACCTTCAAGTTAACCTGGTTAAGTCGCTCAACGCGGGCCAGAATAGCGCCCAAACAGTAATGAAAGCTAATTGCTAATGACTGCACTGGAACGCACAGTTCCTCACGTGGAACATTCTCCAGCGGTTTGGTCACGTTGGAGTTGAATGGCAGTGCTAAGTACTCCAGACGTTCAGGACAACCATAAAGAAAGGCGTGGATACACATGACAACATTTTCCATCCGTTGATCCCTCCTTTGTCCAACTTTAACTTGAAGCTTGTCCAAACCCCGTAAAATGCATGGCAATGGGAGGGGAGTCCCACTTTTAGATTTGGAGTCCTGTTCAATCAATTTTTCATAACCTTCATCAGATAGCCCATTGTGAATCACAAGCTCTGTGCCGGTTCCAAATCCAAAATAGTCAGCCTCCAAGCTCTCCAGGTTTGTTAAATATTCCAGGAATAATCGTTCAAGACCGGAAACAAAGAGGGACAGTTCCTTAACCCTAAGGCTCTTTACCAAGTACCTATACTCCTTCAGAAACAGAGCAAGGTTCTTGTAATCCCTTTCGTTCTCGTAAAAGTTAAAGCCAGAAGCCTCGTTGTCCAGAAAGATTTTGGTAGTGGGAATAGCCATGGTCATAAAAGCCTTAAAATTCTTGTCCTCCTCCTCCGCAATCTCAATTTCAGGTGCCAACTCGGGATGAATCCTCATGTACTTCGTGGTTATCTCATGAGTGGTCTTGCACACTCGGCGGAACCTCAACAGGTCATTCCAGTCCAGAAGGGGAAGGATGTGACCTTCAATCTGCAAAAGAAAACCAAAAAAGCCTAAGTAAACCCCTCCAAACCCCAAAAAATCAATAGATTCCCTAATAATTATATTAAATCTTACCACGTCCTCCACCAAATCAACCAAGGTCAAGCTCATTTTAATTGCCCTCCTACTAACAACTTAGTAATCACCCAACCGATAACCTTCTTGGCAGATTAATCAACGCACAACCACCCTCCAGAAACACGAAACACCCCGAAATGCCAAAGCGACTAAATACCTTCCCCAAGAAACTAATTAGCTGTAAAAACGCAATTCAACTAATTAACCGGCTTACTATTCACCTCAAAAAAAAAATTAACTTTTAATGTTTTAATTAATTTTGGATCAATTTCTCATCTGCTCGGCGAGCAGTGCTCGCCCTATACAACGGCTTTGGCTTTCCTGGAAAGTGGGTTTAAATCCAGTGGCTCTGGACCACTTTGCTCGATGGCTGGGGCTGGAGTGTAAAGTCTGTAGACAGCTTGACTTCACGTTAGATTTTTTGGAGACGCCGGGGTACACTGCGACTTATGCATAAATGATAGGATCGAGACTTAAGATGATAAGTGCTTATCTGGATGCTGTTTAAGAAACTTTAAAATAAATATAATTATTTTGAACATTCTTTTATCAATCCTTAGAAAAAAAAATCATTTTTGTCACTGGTCTGTAATGGGTACAGTTTTAATTGTGAATTAGGTACAATAACTAAGGACACGTGTTTTTATTCTAATCCAATGTATGATTACTTAAATCTTAATTCTTACTAACGTAAACTTTGAATGGGAATAACATGCTTTTAGGGAATAACCTAGCCCTCTTTCAAACACAAATACCTATTTTTTAATACTCAACTCTCAACTGCATGCGAATAATTTGGATTTAGGGTGAATTGAGACTTGTGAAAAATCTAAGGATGCCGGATAGTTATCGAGATTAAAAGGTAATAAGGTGCTTATCTGGATGCCTGTTAAGAAAGTTTAAGAAATAATTAGTTGTTTTGAGCATTTTTGTTAATCTATAAGGTATAAAGTAGCACTATTTCATGATCTTTCAGGAGTATGAATGCCTACCTTTATCCTCACAAGATCTGGATCTAAAAAATTGAATTGATTAATTCAAACACACTGATTTAAGTAGAAACCCCAACGGAGAACTAAATCACCTCAAAATTCAATCAGTCAATTAATTTTTAGCCTCCTAGACGAATTAATACTCGACTGCACGGGACTAATCGAAATTGGGGTGACTTGCGACTGACGAAAAATTAAGGGCTGCCGATGCCGGATGCTAATCGAGATTAAAAGATAATGAAGGTGCTTATCTGGATTCTGGTGAACAAGGTTAAACAAAGGAACAAATACATACTCAATTATTTTGAACATTTTTATTACCAATTTTTACAAAACCAAAGCAACTTCATCACTGCACATGCTCGGTACTCGGTACATAGTTTTAATTAAGAACAGAACAACATAAAAAGCCATTAGCAAAAATAACCTTGATATTTTTAGAATGATAATGATAATTTATAGCATGAAATGAGATCTAAACTTCTTTTCTAATTCAGTGAATTCCTCCGAGGGAACATTCTCCAGTGACCAGTTGGTGAAGGGGAACTTTTCAATGGATTCAGCGAACTGACCGGATAGCAGAGACTCTATTCCTTTTAGGGTGACCTTGAAATTAAAGCGTTTTAATCAAATATTACTATAGCAGATTATATGGGAAGTAAATTAAGGATTTTAGATGGCATAATATTTAGCTTTACCGTTTTAACTGGAACATTAGACGTTAGAATGAAACGGGTGAGCGGCAACTGACTAATGACCAGGGAGAAAAGAGTGTCCGTTACTTTTGGCATTTGGTCCAAACCCTTCAGTGACAGCTTCTTCAGGTCTAGAACACGTTAAAAAAACAATTAAGGTTTTTTTTCTGGAGAATAATCCGAGGTAATAATGTACTTACTTTTGAGCTTCAAGAAAATGGGATTCTCTCGATCTTCACCAACAAACGCCACATTTCCCAACAGCTTGCAATTCTCCAGAGAAACCTCTTCCAATTCCAATAGTCCATCCCACAACTTGACCAACGCCTTATTAGTACCAGGCCAGTTTACAATCCTCAACTTTTTCAAGTTGGGGCAAGCTCTGACAATATCCTTAGTGTCAGGAATTGCAATGTTTTTAATATTCTCCTGGAACTTCAGACAGAGTTCCACTAATCCCAACCGCTGAACATCTTTAAAGAAAAAGTCGAACAGACTGCGGGTAAAAACAAGGCTAGAGGTGTGGGCCACTACGTCATTTTCTTCATCCGCCACCACATAATCCATTAAGAACACTCTTCCAGTGTCCACGTTAATCTCCAAAGATTTTAGTGCAGGCCAGTATGGTCTAGTTTGTCCGGGTTTTAATGCCACATCACACCGAGACGTTAACTTGATATCGATTCTTTCCAAGTTTGGCATTTCCAAGGGAAAAACACATGGAAAAATGTTAACCATTGACTCAACCACAGTGCCAATTTCTGGAGATTTTGCTTCCATCTCTGTATCGCTTGCCAATCTCAGTTGAAACCAGTTAGCGCCCACATTCCTCAACTTAATCCCATTCTGCAAGGCTAAAACACAGACATCCAAAAATGTTGAGGATCCAAAAAGCTCCAGCATTCCCACTTCTTCCTTTTCATCATGATAATTAGCAAAGTCAACTAGCTTCAAGTTGACAGCTCCCCTATCCTTTCTGAAGGTTATAGCCTTGTAAATAAACTCGAAAGCTAGTGCCATAGCATTCCTGCTTTCCTCCAAGGCATCTACGTTGCTGTCAACTGGATCAATGTTGGCATTAAAGGGAAATCCAACAAATTCCAAGTTCCAACAAAACAAAGTATATGGCAAGGCACAGATAATTAAATTCTCTTGGTCGCCATATTCCTCCTGGCCAATTTTTAACCTTTTCAAGGCTCCAAATGTCACCGGAAGTTGGCCAGGATTGCCTTTACTGACTAGTGCAGTGCTGGGCGCAGCCCTAAATCTCCGAGTTTCCTCTTCAGGTCCAAAATGAGCTGTTTCTAGGCCCTCCAGATTAACTAATCCCTGCATAAATTCCCGTTCCCCGTTGACAATCATCAAGGACAGTTCCTTGACCCTGAGGCATCTCACCACCGGTCCATAAATCTCCAGAAACTTTAACAGATCCTCAAAGTTCCTTTCGTAGAACAGTTTTCCCGACACGTTGTTCAGAAACAGCTTGGTTGTTGGAATGCCCATCTCAAGAAACTTCTTGAAGCTCTTTCCTTCCTCATTAATCTCCAGTTCGGGGGTTAAATCGGGATGAATCCGGATGTAGTCCGTGGTGATATCCCAAGCGGCCCAGCAGGTTCTGCGAAACCTAAGCAAATCATTCCAGCCCAACATGGGCAACAGGTGGCCCTCAATCTGTTCCAAAACAAATCAATTCCAAATTAACTTTTAACTCAACAAAATCAACTCTTCGGAACCAATAAAATATCCCAAAAACGCTTACCAACTCCACCGGAAGGCTCAACAAATTCATTTTTCTTCCTTCAGGCTCCTGGTTCCCGTTACCTCCAAAAGGCCCTTCCAGTCCAAGTCCCTTGCCTAATTCCCCATCCATCTTCCTTCCACACGCTGCTTATCAATTAAAGTACACTTATCTTCTTGCTTATCGTTAAACTTCTCACTAAATGCTTATCTTCTTGTTTCAGTTCCAAAAACTTCCAAAAGTTTTTACACAGCCGGCGAGCTAACAATCAAGTTGTGCCAGTGCCGGGGTGTATCCCGGCCCGGGATTCCCGGGCATCACGTCTCATTTCGCCCTAAAGGACTTAGGTAGCATTCACACAAGACGTAACACTCCACTTGCGGCTTCTAGCTTGCTTTTGTGCATTTCACTAGCAAAACGTGTAGTAGGAACGACCCCATCTTCTCAAAAAGCCAAGCAGTCTTTTGTGTGTGTACGTACGGAGCGGAGCAGTGAACTCAGAACTCAGCTGTTGGCCTTGAACTTGAAATGAAAGCGAGAGTGACCTTCAACTTGACTTCATTTCAAGAAGAAAGTGAAAGTTGCCTAATTTTGGTGAAATCCTTGGCACTTCGGTGGAATTTTTAGAGCAGTTAACTAATTGTACTTAAAATCAAGGGAAAATTGAGTTGGGATGGGAGTTGCCATTATTTTTTGGTGTATGTTTTGGATTGGATTGGGGAGGTCGGGAATCCCGACTCGGGATTGGAGCAGGCAGTTGTGAAAGATTGACGTGACCACTTGCCTTCTTTGGTCGTTCAACCTGTCTTCTTTTCTTCGTTAGGACCTTTGGATTAATTAATTGTTTAGTAGTTTATTATTGAGACCAGTTAAAACATTTATTTTCTACGGAATTTGAAACGCTTGTCTTGTGGATTAGGCCGTTTCTCTGGCTGGGCTGGGATTTGGGATTTAATTGTGAGTCTGTGAGTTGAGCGTCTGTGTGTGATTGGCAAGGAGGAGGCAGTTAGTTTGGAAGGCTGATAGTAATTTTAGAAAGTTAAAGTGGAATTAACTAACTATGGAAGACCCAGGGTATATGATCGTCAGTAATCTTGACGCTGATGGCCGTAAGTTTTATGAGCTGGAATTCTGCGCACGCCCCGATGAACGGTTGTTTCTAAAACCGGAAGACGTTGGAAGGGCAGTTGTTTCGGAACCTTTTGAATTTGATGTTCCCTCCCCTGGTTATAGCGACGACGAGGAAATGGAGGCCAAGGTGCTTGAGTGTCTTAAGAATATTATTCAACCCACTTCCGGAAATGGCTGCAATTTGGATAGGTAAGTAGGAAAACGAAGGTTTAATACTTAAAAAAGTGTACGTACATGTTTGTTTAATTGTCTTAAATTGTTTGTTCTGCTTGACCACTGTATTATTTAGACGAGGAATGCGACTAGCGTTGTGTGGACTTTCCGAGGCTCCGATTTTCCCCCCGGGGACAGACAACCTGGACGAGTACGTGGATATCGTACCATTGCTCAAAGTGCCAATGAAGTTGAAGTTGTTTTCAAACTTCCAGCATTCTCACTCCAAAGAGGACAAGGAACAAAGCTACATCACGAAATTAGCCAGTTGTTTTGGATCACAGGATTTCAGCTTGTTTTTGGGGGAAGGTGGGGATAAGGGCTTAAGTCAGGTGATATTCCCCATGTCTGTGGAGTTAATCTGGAATCAAGAAGACTTGGCTTGGGAGGCAGAGACCCAGATGACATTTAATAGAGAAGACAACCCCGTACCTTTTGAGAACTTTGGAAATACCGATACGATGTATGCAGCCATGTTTCCCCAGATTTTTGTCAAGTTAAAAGATGGAGCAATTAGTAGAATATTAAATCAGCTCTTTCCATTCTTTGAGAATAAACAACATGCGCTGCGGACGCTTGAGGAGGAATTGGGCACGGATTTGATTATCAATGATAAAAACGATAACCCTGTAAAGTGCCACCGATTCCCATTAATGAGTAAGATATTTATATATAATAAGCTTTAATGATTAAACAAGTTGAGGGTTTTTGTGCTGATAATTTTTTGTTTATGAATTTTACAGTCGCTAGTGCAAAGTTTGGAAACATGCTAAACGACAACCGAGATTGGAAAGAGGCATCCACTCGAACAATTAACCTGGATTTGACTAAAGACGCGATACTGGCCATGCTTCATTTTATTTATTATGGAGGCAACGACAGAATTGTATCCGGGAGTGTGACTCAAGCTATGGATCTACTCAAATTTGGACAAATGTACGAGCTCCAGAATTTGGTGGCTGTGACCCGATTTGCTTTGGTGATCAAAGCTGGCAAATGTTTCACTTTTGGTGACGGTTTGGAACTCTACCGTTATTCTGAAAGGATGTTGAAGCTGGAGGGAAGCCCTCACTGGAAGGAATTAATGGACAAGGGTAGTTTGGTCTTTGGGCATTATCGATACTGGGACTATAAAGGAATAAAGAATTCTGAACTGTACCAGAAATTACTTTCAATTGCGGAGAGTCTGGGACCAGCATTTGTTCCATTATTGAACGAAACCCATTTAACTAATGCTGGAGCTAAAGCGTTGCCCATTAACTTAAGGGACGTGTCCATGGAGGATTGCAAGCTGTTGTCAGATTCTATATTGTTAATAGTAAACCATTTTCGTACCGCATCTCGATTCACTCGTAATTTAAATGCAGTTTTGGCACTACTTGTGTTAGTTGAACATACCCTTAGCGAACAACGTTGGCCCACGTTGCGTAATTGGATGCCGCCTTCACTTGTGGAGGAATTATTAAGCAAGCCAAGCACTTGGTTCAATGTTGATCATCTCGTGGCATTGTTTACGTTGGCATGTGACTTTGAAACAAGAGACGCCATTTACACCAAACTGAAGGAAGGCATTGCGCGTAAACTCAAGTGGTTTGTTGTTAACCGTTATGATCAGGTACTGGAATCCATCAAGTACGAAGAAATGTTCAAAAACAATTGGAAATGTGTTATGGAGTTTACTAGATTCTGTATTCAAGATTCTTAATGTTTTTGAAGTCGATTGGAAGTCCTAAATTTCTAAATTTTTGTGAAACGTTCAGTTATATTCATTTGTTAACGATCAATTCTTTTGTTTTGTAAAATCTATGAAATGTTTATTTGATTAGTTTCTTAAGGGGATTTAATCTTTTGACATTATACTCTATTTTATAAAATTTTATAAACATTTAGATTATTCTTTCTGTTGTTGTGTTTGATAAGCAGTCAAGCAGTGTTTAAGTACAAATTGTATTTTTTCGTAGATGTTAACTAGTCTATGCTTAGCTGTGAAGTTAAACACAGTGCTAACATTTTTTTATTTGATTCAAACTTTTAATGCTAAAGTTTACTTTTTATGTACAATATATACTTCTTTGTCAATTGAAAATAGTTTACTTATGCTTATAATAATTTTTCAGTACTTTTGTTAAGCACGTTATTTGTAAGCGTTACTGGTTATTAATCCATTCGTTTAAAACTACACAGTTATATGATTTAATATTTTATTACATTAATACACATAAAATTTTTATTATTTGTATATTGCTTCTTTTATTTCTTGGATTTAAAACTTTACGTAACGATATTTTTAAAGCACAAAGATCACTAAATGCGAGTCAATGTTAAACAAATTAAATTACACAGTGTAAATGACCAATGAACAATTACAATAATCTGACTTTAGAATTGTGGATAATAAAGGTCCATTGATGTCAGTGTTAATTTTTCAAAATGACCTTTCTTTTAAATGTTTTTCGAAAAGTATTAAGCCGATGTATCCAGAGTGACCAGATTTACATGGTTTAAATCCCGCCGGCCCAAGTTTCTTACTGAAATAATGGCTTGTTGCTCAATACATTATACATGCTATTTTCTAGTATAAAATTTTAACCGATAGCATTAGACCGTAAAATAAGAGTTTCCAATGACGCCGTTCCTTGAAAATCAAAATCTGGAACTGCTTCCAATTTTTGTTTGACAATCCACAAACGAGTTAGATTTTTTAGAGACTGTACTTTCATAGGAATATAGGTCAAGTTTCCATTTTCCAAAATGAGTCGGTTTAGAGATTTCATTTTATCAAATGACAGACTTTGAACATTTGAAACATTGTTAAGTATCAATTTATCAGCGTAACGCAAAATGCATGGCAATTGTAGGGTTATTAGTCAATAATTTTACAGTTTCTTGTGTAGTAAACTTTGAAATACTACGTTTATATATCTACTAACATACCATCTAAAAAGTCGTCCTCCACTGTCGTTGGAGTTGAAAACAATAACATGACTGCAAACATTTAATAATTCTTCGCATATCTTTGTAATCGGCTGAACGACATGTAATAGCAAGTAGTATCGGCGGGTGCCCTATGTTCGTTGTAGATTTACAATATTTCTCGTTCACACAAACCTCTCTGGGTTTTGTAATTCTGACTGCGTAGATAACAGCATCATACTTGTTTTACAAACACTACACACAAATCTAAACCACAAATGAAATAAATTCAATTTTATATAATATTTTAAAACATTAATCTAGCAATCCAATTTCGCAAATTTTGTTGCAACAGTTCAGAAACAAACTCTAAGCAATAGTGAACACTAACACTCTAGATAAAAGGCGCACATTAGTAAAAAAAAAGAAAGTTTCAATCAGAAAATCATTGAGAAAATGCGAAGCAGAACTTAATATTCGAAGAAACTGCAAATAATAACTGGATTGTCATTTACTTGTACCAAATGCCTTTAGCATTTCTATTAAGAAAACTAGTTTTGAAGGTATCTAGCCAACCATTGCTTAATAACAAAGTCTTCATCATCACTCTTCTACCAGTAGTATTTCTGGAAATAGAGAGGTAGTATCTATTCAAATTCATGAAACTTACTTGTTCATTTCACAGTATAGTTTTTCATGTTGCATTGAACCCTAAAGTTCGTCTCAAACAATAATTGTGAAGCGGTTTTTTATACTTTAACTTATCGCCATATTGCCGTAATATTTTTAATTTTAATAATTGATCTTTGTATTTATATTATATGTATAGTAAGCAAGTATAAGCAACGAAAAATATTATCTTGTAAAAACAAATATGTCAACGAAGCAAGCTAGCTTATTATTCCTGACAAATATTTTAGGTAGAACAATAAAGCAAACTGGCGACACGTGTTACTTAATTATTCATGACAAGTATTTAAGGTATAAATATAGTTAGTTCAATGATAAATGCTAAATTTAAGGTATGTAGTTAGAGTAAACAACTTAATAAACACCTATATTGATTAAAATTTACTTGCCAGTCCTATTCCTAAAGTGAGTGGGAGTGAAATTACGGGCAGATATCAGGATAAAAAATTAAAACTCTCTAACTTGAAACTTAAACATTCATAGTTGTACGTATGTATGTACGGGCAGGAATTCCACTTATATATAGAGAGGACAAAGCCGCTTTTCCAGCATTCTGAATTTTAAAGATTCACCCAGTAATTTTTGAACAGTGCTGCTTTACATAGAGACTTTTATAAAAATATATAGGTAATATATAAAATATATAAGCAATATACGAACTCGTCCGATACATTTAAGATTTCAAAATTCGAAAAATACCTGTGAGAGATTGCAAACAGCCAGTAAATTTTAATAAAATAAGATTCATTTTGTACATGTTAGTATCCTCATAAGCATTGCCTAGTATTAAGCAGAAGAGCTATAGGTTGGTATTATAAAACTACCCCAATTTGAAGCTTTTAGAAATTCAAGTACTTAAAAACTACGAACATAAACAGTTTAGGAAACCGAAAACATTATTCTAAAATCCGTTTAGGTCAAACACACTCTCCCACCAGCAATGTTACGTGCGTTGATATTTGTTGTTTGCGTAAGCGCAAAAATATTTGCGTTGCCTTACGATTGCAATCAGTACATATATTCAGAACTGGTTGTTCAATTTCTTGAAGAAATGAGTTATGCCGAAGAAAATTACGAAATGATTTTCCACACATATCAACATTCACATGCATATCAAAAATCGTTTGTAAGGTCGATGGTTTTTAATAACTACAGCAGCGACATTGGAACTATGCACCCATTCCAACATACTCAACCGTATCATATAATAATTGGTCTGCTGTGTGCTACAAAAGTGATATTCGAAACATTATTTCAAATGGGGATGCACCCAAAAACGCTTTTTATACTTGTGACTTGCAGGAAAGAAGAATTGAATACACCCTGGTTTTCTCCTGAGGATAGAAGTATCCCAGCAATTAAAGTAGTTTACCTGTTGAGCCAAACTAGAAAAACTGAGAACTATTTTCTTATATTTTGCTTCCATTATTGTATACCGTCCATATATTACAACGTTAAAAGAAAAGGCATAAGACAACTAATAAGAGATCCATTATCCCTTCACCGAGAATTGTTCAGAAACACAAACGGTCGAAAATTTTATGCACCAGTGAGTTTCAACGATCCCATTCTTTCCATATTATACTACTGGTGAGGATTCAGTAAGAAACTGATGAAATGATGAGTGGAGAAACAGATGAGCTCTGGCCATGGCAAAATCCCATAGGAGAAATAACATAGGCTCTTATTGGTGATGATTAAATAGAGGATAATTGTATGATACATTAAGATGATTGCATGTTTCATGATTTCATGTTCTTAAGGAGGTCCTTTTAATTTGCCGAAATGTAGTACGGCGGCGTCAAGAGAACTAACCCAAATTGTAAAAATATTCCTTTTCCAGATGAGAGAAAATGTTTTGTTTTGATTGTTTAGTATAGAGAGGATAGGAGCATAGAGCAAGCAGCTCGCTCCGCTTGAATGCATACCACCCTCGTCTGCACACTGCTCGAGAAGCGGCGGGAAATTTGAATAAGCCCTTTTTCTAATTTTAACATAGCCGGTATGACTGAGCAAAATTGCCAATTTTGCAATAGTTTGTTAAATGCGATAAATTGTTCAGTTTGTATAATTTGTAGTATTTTAATGCACGGGTGGAAAGCCCATGTTTTGATGTAGGTGACCAAATAGACATAAATTAACAAATTCCTGTAATTTCTTCAAAACTTGTTAAACTTGTAGAAAGTCAGTAAAAAGTGCATGGATAGTGTTGACTAGGATCTGGGAGTTTTGACGACAAAAGTAAGCCAATTTCGTGAGCAAGCCGTGCACTATGCCCGACCAAACATCGATTTTGACTTCGGACTTGTGAAATTTGTGAAGTTTTGCTCTGGTGTACAACGAGTCAACTTACAAATATTGCAGACAGCTCATCACAAGTTCTAACAGTGAATACTTGGATTTGTGGACTACAAATTAAGGAAATTATTATTATTGTTCTGGTGTGAATTATAATAAAGCCTTCTTTAAAGTTTTAATAAAGTTATTATTAATGTTTTGGAAATTAAAATATCCGTCTTCGCATTATTGTCATTCATCACCGACGACATCAGGGACACACTAGCAATCACCTACATAGAAATGCCTTTAGTGTGATTTTATTGACTTGACTAAGTATTAATAACTACGTTGAAGATTCCCAAGGAAAGGACGAGTACATCTGTAATGCTAGGCTACGTCGATCAATACAACACTCTTTCTGTAGAAGAGAGTATATGTCAACAAAATTAATTGCAAAAACGCACAACATGACAGCAATAATTTTTGACAGATCAAACAATGTTCTTTTTCATTACGTGATAAAAACCCGAGGTGAACAGTACTTTATTAACGACTTGCACTACTTTTCCTATGTACCATCAATTAACAATTTAATATATAGATTGGGGTTTGCCTTAATATTTGGGCAATTTGCAAGAACAAGTTCAGACCAATTCGTATACTGTCACAGTGTTCAAAGTGTAAAGAAAAATCAAAATTTGGACTTTTCGGTTTGGATAGCTGCTTTTCCTCTAACTATTTGGGCCGTCACATTGTTCATGACGTTTCTATTTTATGCTACAGTTCTTCGTAAATATTTTTCTCTTGATCTGCTTATCTTGTTTAGTATGTTTCTTGGCATTTCAAAGCCATGCCGTTTTGAAAAAGTCAGAGTTTTAATATTGTTCCAGCTTTTGGGAATGCTCATTTGTAATTTTCATAGTAACGGAATTGTAAGTGTACTTACAGTGCCACCCACTGACTTTAATATTTTCACGTCATTAAATGAAATGCTTACTAGTGGGTACAAAATCGTATGGCATGCACGCAATAAAAAAACTCCGAATTACTTTAAAGAGGATTTTCAGAGAATTGGTTTAATTGACAAATTTAACCAAAGTTTCTATCACATCGATATTTTTTCTTTTTTTTTTTAAACAAAGGAAATCTCATGCTGCAACGGTTTGCTGCTATTTGCAATTTAGATTGTTCAACTTATTTACTTGAACTTAAGCAGGCGATACTGAAAAAGCATTCTTTTACAGATGTACAATGTGTTATGTTACCACATAATTCCCCTGTTGAGTACTGGTTCGTTAATATTTACACTATCAACCGGAACTGGTTGGCTCAAACTTATTTACGAATTCAAGAAAGTGGATTGCCAAAGGTATGGGACCTTGGTGCGGCCAGAGTAATGTACTGGCAGAAAGGCTGGATTAAAGATGGATTGTATAATCCTTTTCCCAGTTTTGTAATTCCAACAGAAGATAAAATAGAGAGAAAGGCTTTTTCTGCGATTATATTAATAAATGCATGTATTGTCGTAATAGGATGTGTAGTTTTACTAATTGAAATTTGTTCAACGAGAGATTACGTTAGTATAAGTAGATTGCTACTGAAAGCTTTTACAAAAGTTATCAATATTAGCTTTTTTTCGAAACCTACAATATTGAACCGATTGACTGGTTTTTGTTGTAAGTGCTCTTTTTACATACTAGCGGCTTTTAAGCATCTTCGAACTATATTATGCTTACAAAATCTAGTTGGTTTTTCAAAACTATGTTGGCATAAATTTAGTACTTACCACTTCCAGTGTACTCTGTCAAGATTCAAAAGATTCATTTATGTATGTCGCAATACAAAATTAAAACGTAAGCCCAATGCTATCAACTATAAGTCAAAAAGTATTCACCGGGATTGGAGTTTCTGTTTCAATTAAATGAACATGAGTAATAAATCGTATGAGTATGAAAATATTCTTTAAATTATTCGTTACTTTTTCCTCATGTTCAATGTTGACCGGATTTAAAAAAAATTAATACCCTTGGAATAGCTCAATTTACATGTATTGGCTATTTTATACATAAAATTTAAACTCCTACGCAAGCGGCTTGTGACTTGTTATCTGAACTCCTTGTGTTTAAATAGCTTTAAAATATTTACTTACCTATTTGACTATTGATTTTTTCATGCCGTGAGTTACTGTTATAGTGAAAAAGCTCATTTTCATAGTGTGACGTGTGTACAATTTAATTATTTGCTAGATACTATAATTATTAAATCTATATACCATCAATATATGATGATAATATGCAAATTAGGTGGGTTTTGTAATTTAGCCTGCGTAGATAACAGCATCATGCAAAAACATCCAATGACGAGTTTGACGTCCATAATGTAAATTGAGTATAATTAATTTACACTCACATCCTTTTTACACCCACAAATTTAAAGAACAAAATAAATTGAATTCAATTTTATGATATTTCTACCTTAAACCATTAACTTGCAATTGAATCTCACAAAATTTGTAGCAACATTTCAAGAACAAACTATACTAACCACTTTATTGATACACATGTGCAATCCATCCAAAATGAAATTCTCAGCCAGGATGCTGCTTCATTGAGAAAATACTAAACAGAACTTTATTCGTAGAAACTGCAACTAATAACCGGATTGTGATTTAATTTACTTGTAGCAAGTACCTATCATAGCATTTCTGACTGGAAAACTAGTTTTGCACACGTCTGGCCTACCTATTTTTATAACAAAGACTTCATCATCATTCTTCTGCCAGTATTTCTGGGAATGGAAATGTAGTAGCTCTTCAAATCCGTGAAACTTGTTCACTTATGTTTTATGTAGTTTTTCATGTTTCATTGAACCCAAATTTTTTTAAGTGTTTTAAAAGTTTAATTAATTTATTATTAGTCAGATAAGTACAAGTACATAGGTATTCGTACTATGCTTTGTTGTACATTAACTTGTATACTTCTGTATTCGTGAAGTATGATGACAAGAAAATTTTTAAAAACGCAGAAGTAAGGAAGTCTTTATTTCATAAAATATCCTGCATTGAAACAAGAAAAGTTTTTGCGTGGAGAATCTGTTTGAGTCAGTAATGATACAGGTTATTAGCTCGCTGTTTCGGCAGAATCGAATTTCATACTTGAATTAATCAAGGGAAACAGACTAATTTTGGGAGAATCACAAAATGAAAACTAACTCCACATTCTACCTGACACTCGACACAGTTGTCACTTAAAAAAGCTTCAGAAAAATTATGCGTTTCTAAGATTCTGGACATTTTACTAAAGAAAATAAAGCATAATTTTTAGTTGAATGTGCATTTATTGCACTGCAATCAATTAATTTTAAGCTTAGTTAAAAGTTAAAACCATCTTGTATTTTTGGGGACACTGGGGTAAATTGAGACCTGAAAAATAGAAATTCTGGTAAAGAATTAAGTTAAGAAAATAATTAACTATTTTGAACATGTTTATTAAAAATTTTACAACAAGTAATATTTTGATTACAGATTGGTACAGATTTAGTAATTAGAAATGAGGAATAAGAACGCAGTACTTAATGAAAATGCAAAGCCAGTTAGCTGAAATAACGTAGACACGACAAGGTGAAGATGCTTATAGAATGATAATTCTAAGGCAAGTTATATCATGAAGTGGGATCTGAACTGTTTTTCCAATTCTGCAAATTCCTGCAACGGCACATTTTCTAGCGACCAGTCAGTGAAAAGGAACTTCGCAATGGATTTTGCAAACCGTCCGGATAGCAGAGACTGAATTCCTTTTAGGGTAACCTTGAAATCATAAAAAAAGTAAACAGTTTATTTTAAATAACTTTGTAGTGACCGTAGCATATGGAAGTATTTTTGTTTGACATAGGACTTAATTTTACCATTTTAACTGGTTCATTGGACGTTAGGATGAAATGGGTAAGCGGCAAGTGACTAATGACCAAGGAGAATAGGGTGTCTGTTACTTTTGGCATTTGGTCCAATCCCTTCAGTGACAGCATCTTCAAGCCTAAAAGATGTTTAAGGAAATAATTAAAACTTGATTATTTTGTGGAGGAGGGGCCAGATAATAGACTAGAATCTAATCGTAATAATAAAAGGTATACTTACTTTTTAGCTTGAAGAAAACAGGATTCTCCCGATCTTCCCCAACAAAGGCCACATTTCCCAATTGCTTGCAATTCTCCAGAGAAACCTCTTCCAATTCCAATAGTCCATCCCACAACTTGACCAACGCCTTATTAGTACCAGGCCAGTTTACAATCCTCAACTTTTTCAAGTTGGGACAAGCCCTGACAATATCCCTAGTGTCGGGAATAGCAATGTGCTTGACATTGTCCTGGAATTTCAAGCACAACTCCACTATTCCCAATCGCTCCACATCTTTGAATAAAAAGTCGAACAGATTTTGACTAAAAATAAACCATTGGCAAATGGAATAAGTAGGAATCGACTTCGGGACCTTCGGGGCATTGGGGGCCTTCGGCCCCGTGGATATTTGGGGCCTTCGGACCCGCGGATATTTGGGGCCTTCGGCCCCGCGGATATTTTTGGGGCCTTCGGCCCCACAGATAAACGAATTTTTAAAAATGGACCTCATATTTGTAATCCTGGTCAAAAATGTACCTAAAATCATGTGTCGCACAGCATAGATCCATTAAATTAGCAGATTTGACAATTAAAGTCCTGATTTCAGGACCTGAAAAGTTAAATTTTAACACACAGACTGCGGATTCGTAATCCTGGTCGAAAATGGACCTATAATCATGTGTCACACAGCATAGATCCATTAAATTAGCAGATTTGAAAACTAAGGCCCTGATTTCAGGACCTTAAAAGTTAAATTTTAACAAACAAACTGCGGATTCGTAATCTTGGTTAAAAATAGACCTATAATCATGTGCCGCACAGCATAGATCCTTTAAATTAGCAGATTTGAAAATTAAGGCCCTGATTTCAGGACCTTACAATCTGAATTTTAACAAATGAACTGTGGATTCTTAATCCTGGTCAAAATGGATCTAAAATCATATGCCGCATGATATAGGTCCTATGTTAAAATGTTGAACCGTTGGTGACCTCTGACCTTTGGAGTTGACCTATTGTCCTGGAATTCATAAGGGTTCTGTCGGAGGTCCACTAGAGTCTGTATACCAAATTTGGTTGGAATCGGATTAGCCATTTCGGAGAAAAACGTGTTTACACGGACGTCCGGACGGCCGGACGGCCGGACGGCCAGACGGCCGGACGTCCGGAACAGGAAATTAGAAGGAATCTGTCGATTCCTAACAAGGCTGGAAGTTTGGACCAATGTGTCATTTTCTTCGTCCGCTACCACAGAATCCATTAAGAACACTCTTCCAGAGTCCACATTAATCTCCAAAGATTTTAGCTCAGGCCAGTATGGCCTACTTTGTCCGGGTTTCAATGCCACATCACACCGAGATGTTGACTTGATATCAATTCTTTCCAAGTTTGGCATTTCCAAGGGAAAAACGCAAGGAAGAATGTTAACCATTGACTCAACCACAGTGCCAATTTCAAGAGACCTTGCTTCCATTTTGTGTCGCTTGCCAATCTCAGCTGAAACCAATTAGCGCCCACATTCCTCAACTTAATCCCATTCTGCAAGGCTAAAACACAGACATCCAAAAATGTTGAGGAACCATAAAACTCCAGTATTCCCACGTCCTCCTTTTCATCATGAAAATTTGCAAAGTTAATTAATTTAAAGTTGTCAGCTCCCGGATGCTTCGTCCTAAATGCTATAGCCTTGTAAATAAACTCAAAAGCTATTGCCATAGCATTGCTGCTTTCATCCAAGTCTTCCAAAGTGTCGTAAACTCCAGTAATGTTAGAATTAAAGGGTAATCCCATAAATTCCAAGTTCCCACAGAACAAAGTGTATGGCAATGCACAGAGAATCAAATTCCTTCGCTCGGGATATTCCTCCTGACCTATTTTTACCCTTTTCAAGGCTCCGAATGTCACCGGAAGTTGACCAGGATTGTTTTTACTCGCCATCGCCATTTCTAATGTCCCATTTTGCCTTAAGCATTCCACAATCTTTCGAGTTTCCTGTTCACTTACAAAATGAGCTGCTTCAAGGCACTCCAGATTAACTAATCCCTGCATGAATTCTCTTTCCCCGTTGAGCGTCCACTGGGACAATTGTTTGACCCTGAGGGATCTCACCATCGGACCATAAACCTCCAAAAACTTGAACAGATTCTCCGAATCCTTTTCGAAGAACTGTTTTCCCGACAAATTGTTCAGAATGTTGTTGCTTGGTTGTTGGAATGCCCATCTCAAGAAACTTCTTGAAACTCTTTTCCTCCTCATTAATCTCCAGTTCGGGGGTCACCTCGGGATGAACCCGGATGTAGTCCTTGGTAATCTCACAAGCGGTCCAGCAGGTTCTGCGAAACCTCAACAAATCATTCCAGCCCAGCAAGGGCAACAGGTGGCCCTCAATCTGTCCCAAATAAAAATCAATTGTTAATGAACTCAAATCCAACACAGTTAACTCCTGAAATCGATTAAAATATCCCAAAAATTCTTACCAACTCCACCGGAAGGTCCAACAAATTCATTTTTCTTCCTCCAGGCTCCTGGTTCCCGTTACCTCCAAAAGGCCCTTCCATTCCAAATCCAACCTTGCCAAATTCCCCGATCTTACTTCCAAAACTCTGGCTTATCAATTAAAGTACACTTATCTTCTTGCTTATCGTTAAACTCCTTAATAAATGCTTATCTTCTAGCTTCAGTTCCAAAAACTTACAAGTTTTTACACAGCCGAGCGCCGAGCCAAGCTAAGAATCAACTTGTTCCGGTGTATCCCGGGTATCCCGCCTCAAGTCACCCCAAAGAACTAACGGAACATTCACACAACACGTACGGCTTAACTTGCGGCGTTTAGATTGTTGCTGTGCATTTCACTAGCTCAACGTGTAGCAGGAACGACCCCATCTTCTCAAAAAGCCAAGCAGTCTATTGTCTGCAGAGAGCAGTGAACTCAGCTGTTGGCCTTGGACTGGAAATTAAAGCGAGAAGGACTTTGACCTAGATTCATTCAAGAAGAAAGTGAAAGTTGCGTAATTTCGGTGGAATCCTTGTCACTTTAGTGGAATTTTTAGACCAGTTAACTAATTGTACTTCAAATCAAGGGGAAATTGAGTTGGGCTGGGAATTTGCCAGTTAATTGTGAATATTTTTTGGATTGGGGAGGAGCGAGTAGGCAGTTGTGAAAGATTGAAGCAACCGTGATCTCTTGCCTTCTTTGGTCGTTCAACTTGTCTGCGTTTGTTCTTTAGCACCTTTGGATTAATTAATTCTTTAGTAGCTTATTGAGACCAGTGACCAGTTAAAACATTTATCTTCTACGGGATTTGGAACGCTTGTTTTGTCGTTTTATTAGGCCCTTTCTAGGACAACTTAAGTTTAACTGATTACTGGTTCTCCCTTTTCGATTTTCAAGCTCTTGAGGTAAGTCATAGTCAGGGCTTTTGATTAAATTAATTTTCAGATGTTAACCATTTTCTTCCTTTTGTTCTACAGGGAATCAACCTGACCCCCGGACCGGAAATGCCTCCAAAGAAGCAACAAAGTTTAGCCAGGAAGCCTGAAGAAGCTGTGGAGAAAAGTGAAAATGAGCAGAAGTTGGAACAACTGGTATTAATGATGGAAACTTAACTTGTCAGGTTTATGCAAGAAGTTTGGTCTTTTAAGCGTTGTATTTCAATTGCAGTTCCAACACCTGAACATTCGTCGTATCTATCCCGGATCCCAAAGGAAAGATGATCCGGAGAAACAAAACCGGGATCGCATCTCATGCTTAATAGCAGCGGCAGGTAAAATGTCCACCTCCGAGAAACCGAAGCCGAAAGAAGAACACTTTTGCAAAGTGTGTCACAAGGAGTTTCCCACAAAGATGACATGGTGGTGGCATGATCTACGCCACGTAGGACATCACAAGTTTAAATGTACCATTTGTACCAAGGTGTTGGAAAGTCCCACGGCTTGTTGGATGCACGAAAGGAACGCCCATGGGTATTCTGCTAAGCCTTTTCTTTATGACCCACGAAAGGACCCTGAGCATTTTCCAGAACTTCAACCCGAAGCTGAGACTTCCGCCGCCGCAAAGAAGAAAGATAAGCCCAGCTTATCAGAAAAGGTGGCTACGTCTACGTCTGTGCTGGATGCCCAGAGGATGTCTTTGGAAATCCAAAAGCATCTTCCGTGGTTGTCCGTGGAGCCCCAACCGGGCACGTCCAAAGAGCTTCTAGGGACCTCCCCAAAATCAAAGTCGGATGAACTGTCTTTGGACTTGCCAAGCTACCTTTCCTGGTTGTACGTCTGCGAGCGATGCGGAAACTGTGCTGAAGTTTTTGAAGCCAAACGGCACTACAATCTGTGCTTCCCCAACAAGGAAAAGGACTTTGAAGAAACGACTTTCAAGTACAGGAAGGGATACTATGGCCACAGGAAATGTCCCTTGTGTCCACTTCTACGTTACCCCACAAACATGGACTGGATAAAGCACTGTGAGGACAAGCATCAAAGATACGTTGAGCTTTTTAAGCAAGGCGGAGAAAAGGATGACCCTTTGATGTGTAACAAGTGCGAGATAAAATTTGGGGAACCGGTGGCTTTTCATCAGCATCTGAACAAAGTTGGGAAGGAGAATTTCCAGTGTGGTGGAAAATCGAAAGATGAAGCTAAGAAGACTTCTGGAGGGAGGTATAGCTTACTTGAAGCCCGGAAGGTGAGTGTGGGAGGATCTCCAATTGACAGAATGGAAATAGATGACCTGCTGTCCATTCAAACCATTCGGAGACAACTGCAGTGCTTGATTTGTCGCAAGAAGGCTAAGGAGCTGGGCGTGATTGCTGATTGTCTACGGGATCACGGGATACAGATTTGCTCCCTGTGCTTCAACACGTACTGTAGCAAAAAGGATTTGGAAATGCATTTGAAGGAGTGTCATGGGAAGGGATTGACAAGGAAATTGAAGTGTCCTCTTTGTCCCAAAGTGTTCCGAAACTATATTCAAATTTGTGGGCACATGTACTGTGAGCATTGGCAACAGATTTTGAAGCAAATTGAGGAAGAGGATAAAGAGGAGGAGGAAGGAATGAATAAACTTGTGGATTATATTGTGGAAGATGATGAAGACGAATGGGAAGAAGTTTACCAAGAGGAGAAGGAAGAAAAGAAGAATGAGGAAGAAGAGGGGATAAATCAAGTTGCGGAAGATAATGTGAAAGATGATGAAGACAAAGGGAAAGAGGTGGAACAAGAGGATGATGAGACCGTTGCTCATGCAACATTTGATGCTGACTTGGAAACGGAAGATGAAACTTCTTCCGAGCAAACGGAAGGTACAGATTCCTGGGAAACGGTTGGTGATGATGAGGAGGAGGAGGAAGAAGAGGAACTAGAGGAAGGCTCGGTGTTCTCTGAAGAAGAGGAAGAAGTTCGCAAGTAACATTTTTCTCATTATTATGCGTATTCTCTTATATATTACATAATATTTAGTTTTGAAAATTGTGTTTTCTCCTGATTTTATGATTAGTTAGATATGATTCTTTAAAAATAGAATAGATAGCCAAATAGAACATGTTATAAACATTTATGTAGAGAAGATGGATTTTTTGTTGTATGGCTCACAATAGGCATAGAAGTTATGTAATCATGTCATGTCTCTCTATCTAACTAACCCATAATATATTGCAATCTGAAGGTATTTGAATAATTTCGAGAAAAATCATGTACTCTCTTAGAAAATCAAACGTGTTTATTTTGTGAACGATATGGAACGATTTGTTGTGAAATACTTAAATATTTCTGAAGTTGTATCTGTAATTTCAATGTGTTGTTACTCTTTGAAATTTATAATTTAATTACAATTTTAAATGTGTCATAAATTCAACATTTTAACATAATATATTAAAATACGATAATTTAATTTTGTATCTTTGAATAAATACGAATTGTAATAAACTTGAAAGATTTTCATATGTTTTATGTACACCACTTAATCAGAATTTCTGCAAAATATCACAGTTCATATTCGCCACATGCACCGGTTCAATTTATTATGTTGCCTTCTTAATAAGATCACGTTTTAGAATCGATATGTAGACATTTGTTTCAGCTTCATCAAAAGCTACTACAAGCACCCAAAATAGTCATATTTTTTAAAACAAGCTTAAAAATTCTAACCAAAACTCTTTACTGATATAACCGTCACTGGTTTTAATGCATAATATTTTGGGTACTGTATAAGATTGCAAATATGTAATGAATATTTTCTAAGCGATTCGAACGACTCCACTAACAAGCGCATAAAAATGACAAAAATTTGTATTCTAACTTCAATTAAGAATAACAGGCATGCTGCAGAAGCTCCTGCAATCATTACAATGAAAATTGCAGCCACGTTTCCGTGAATTGATGCACTTTTGGGTGAAACAATTTGTTGTTCAATAGAAAACATATTTTTGCTGACCAGACCAGGCAGCCAAAGTGCAATACCTGACTCCTTAAGTCTAATAAACGTATCTAAATGCTTAAAAGGCCCATTTCCACGCATACCTATTTCAATATTTGTTGCTTCGTATACCTCTTTACCTATTGAAATATCATGAATATCTGACACAAACATAGTTTTGGCAAGTTCACTGATAATGTGTTGGGGTAAAATAAATGCAGACTTGTTGCAGGATAATAGCTCTTGAGAAAAAACTTTTAGTTCCTTTTCAGGTAACACTTTTGGAAAAGCGCTCAAAATGTCGGCTATTAGAAACGAATCGTAGCTTACCAGAACATTAACTTTAATCATATCATGGAGATACCCTATGGCATTCTGAAGCCAATTGCCGACAAAAGGATGGATAAGGGATATGTTTGAAACATTTTTCAGATCTGGATACTGGCTTTTGGATCTAGTTATAAGTTTTGAAGATCTAAAGTAAGCTTCGGATTTAATTCCTACAAAATGTCCTCTAATCTCTGGACTTAAAACCACATTTTTATTATTACCTTTCCATAAGTCTTTGGGCTTTCTCTCAGCCACTACGTAAGAACCGATTCGGCTATACACAGTATACGCATCCTGACTAAGTTGTTTTAAGGTTTCATACAATAACGGCGATCGTGGAGCTATTAGATTGTAAACGTTTTTGTTCTTGTAACCGTTACTTAGCACAATTGCGGCTAGAAAGGAAGCGGTAGTTACCCAGCGCAGTGCTTTGTTTTTAGCAATGCTTGGTGGAAATGGATCACCTTGCTCAAGTAAAAGCTTAAGCATATTTGTCAGCCTATAAATAACAGTTACAACTTGAATATTTTGGCTATTTAAAGCACTTGTACATGAACTAGTTAACAAAACCGTGGAAACTATTAACACAATAATTGCTGTACATATCCACACGTAGCAATCATACACATCAACAAGGACGTTAAACATCATTCCGGATATACCACGCTGTCCGCAAGTTATAAACTTTATGCGGTTGACATCATCCGGCACTGATAACAACGTATGTGTAGGGCCTGCATTTTCAAGAACCCTTTCTATGCTCCAAGCAAACGGGAATGAGTTTTGGAGTACGTCATCATCGTCGTACGAGTACTGCTTGCCCATGTGACACAAAACCTGATCTCTTATCATGGTTTTTAAAGTGGCAGGACTTGGGACTCCATACGAAGAGTTTTCCATCACGTATTGCAATAAATTTCCGAGCATCTGATAAAATCTTCTAGATGGATTTTTCCTTTTCATTGCTGCAGTTAGTCTTTCTCTTTCATTTTTATATTTTATACATTTCGTAAGCATTTCTGTGACTTGCATGTTTATATCGTCACTCAGCTCTATCTCCCATTTGTCTCCGTCAGAAGCTTCCACACTGTATATTGAATAGTCTTCAGTAAATACTATACGATTTAATTCCTCATATGAAATCCTGTTACTTGTTAACAATGGAGCAGATATATCTTTTGACGCAAAAAAGTTATTTTTTGTGCATCGTGTGCACGATTTATAAGATTCAATAGCTTCAACAAACAGCTTTTCGTTTTTTTCTTTTGCAATCACTTCGATAAACATGTAATGCGTTATTTGAGTCGGCAACATAGTTTTTCCTAAAAAACTCAATTTAATCCATCTTTCCATTTGTAACTTTTCACCGTCAGGATTTCTTACAAAAACGTTGACGTAATTTGGTGATGGAACAGTTCGAAAATGATTGCGAGCACCGTAATAAAAAAAATTGTCCCAGCGATCACTTTCTAGAAACAACTCTATACGAATAATCAGATTCCAAGGCTTTATGTTTACAGACAAGTTAAAAAAGTTAAAAGAGGTGCACAAGACTTGGTTAGACACGTAGCGACAATTTGCTGAAAACTTGGATGGCACGGGGGTTTCATTATTTGGATTTGGATTGTCTTTTGCTGCTCGATAAGGGTTTTCGTATTTTCTTGGGAAGATATTTGTAACAGTTGGATAATTAAGTTGAGGAATGTTAATAACTATGTAGTTATTTAAAATTACCAAAGCATGCTCATTTTGAATTTTATCTAATATCTTAAACATTTCCCGATGTTTATCATCACACTTTGCAAATAAAATGATTAAATATATAACAAACAATTTTGGAGCAACGGCTAAAGATTTAAGTTTTTGTAGGTTACCACTCCGCATCCTTGAATTGTAAGAAGTGTTTTATTTGAGAATTTAAAAGTGTTTCACTTGGTGATGGCAAAAACCGGAAAGGAATATTGATTAATCCGATTTTGTCTGAACGTTTTGTTGAAAAGCCTAAACGAATTAGTAAATGAAAAATCGTTTGAAAACTTCTATATCGAAATCAAATAAATAATTGCAGTTAATCGGGATTTTTCACAATTTGACATTTTATGTTGTTTGAGTAAATCATACATTGATGCTTGCTTGTTTATAAGTCATGAACGTCATAACAAAGCAAGGCTAATCAAGTTTATTTAATTCTTTTTCCATTGTTTTGTCGTTTATGATTTCACAAATCCTACTTGTAGGATTGAAAATAAATGTTACGTTGTTTTATAGCAAACGCCTCGTTTTTCTAATTTATAAGCGTTTTGAATTGCAAAAGTTTCGAAAGCCCGATGTACGTGTTGCAATTATCTAAACGTTTTTATCAGAACTCGAATCGAAAATTGCTTTGGAATCCCGACTTTTTTAATGCCATGACTTCCGACACTACTTTAATGATGAAACAGGACGAACTTATAATGGGTTTGATGCACGCAGAGTTTTATGTTTATCGTGATTCTTATGTTATAAATATTTAACTTAGATTTTCTCCCTAGCAATACAATCAATTTTTACAGTATACAAACATGGAGTATATTAATTTAAATAATGTTTCATGTACAACTCTAAACGGTATTTATCTCCAAAAGTCCGAAATAAAGCAGAAATTTCAACTGCAAAATTAGTGTGGATTGTTTTATTCACTGGTCCACCAAAAGAAATATTTAATCGATAATTGCTTTGGAACTTATGGCAATGTATGCTTTCATAAAGTGTTGAAACAACCAGTTTGTAAGCGTATCATATTTAGTATGCTCACTTAGTAGTTTTAATCAAAATATTAAAGTTAATAGTGGTATGTAAAAAATATACATAGGATTCCTTTCTAAATAAATTTGGCACACCTAGACAAATTTCATAAATAATTAAGTAACACGTGCTGAATTTTTTTATATGATGAGTTTAATGATGTTCAAATAATTTGGAACAACAACAACTGTACAACATACACAGATACATATGAAACCAACAAATAAAATTACTTAGAAGTGTTGCATTTACAACAACAACAACTATATAGCATAAGATAGCCATCATTACGATTTATTTTTGTTATTGCCTGGACGTGGTTACAGTATTTGTTTTATTCTATTTGTGTACATGAGGTTGCCTTAATGCTTTGCTTTGTTATATGTATGCTTAAAAAATAAATCTCACAAAACGCTGCAGCTTTTTATTTGCAATAGGTTTTCATATACTATACTGCAAAGCTTCATATACTATGATGCTACTTATTAAGTTATTACTTTTTAATTAGATTTTGGGCATAGGTTTAAAATAATGAATTTGCTGACTGTGGTGTATGTGCCCACCACATAGATAGTTAGAATTAAACAAATTATGTTAATCTATGCCTAGACGATAAGACTTGCTGTAGACCGATAAAACCTTGAACTGTCTGTAATGAAATATCTTAGAAGACGAAATCTTGTGATTTCGCCTTCACTCTGCTTATGTCTTGCATTCAATAAAGATATATAAAAACTACTGGTCCACACTGAAGGCAAAGAACCATGCATTGAATTGCCCCAGCAGCACCTTCAAATATTCATGACTTCGTAGTTCATAACCCTAGCCCAGATAGAACACTACATTTTGGCGACGAGTGATTTTACCAGTGTAGTGACCAGTGAATCCTTTTCAGTAACTTGACAACTGAAAAAGGAAGGAAAAGACAGAAATTTGGGAAAAAAAGTGAAGAAAACAGTCATTCTTACACCGCCCCAAGCACTGTGAAACCGTGAATGTATAAGTTTCTTTTTGGTGAACAAGAAGAAGACGATCCCGACGCAACTTTAAAAGTTGAAGAAAAGCCTGATCCTTACCTGCACGTCAAAATGGGAACAATTGGTCAACTGAAGCCTTTTGAAAACACCACCGACGATTTTGAAATCTGGCAAACTACATTTGAGTCATTCCTAATAGCAAATGGAATTGACCAAAGCGATTCAGCAAACGCAAAAAGAGTCAGAGGGATTTTGTTATCATCCCTTGGCCTGCCAAATGTTAGTTTGTTAGCTAATCTGCTGTCACCAGCCAAACCTGAAGCAACAGCAGTGAAAACGATTTTGGATACACTCCAAAAACATTTTAAACCAGCACCAAAAGCAATAGCAGAGCGGTTTAAATTTATGGGAAGGAAGCAGCAACCGGGAGAAACAGTTTCACAATTTCTTGCAGCCCTAAGGACCTTAGCCACGAAGTGTCAATTTAAGGACTTGGAAGAAAGGCTACGAGACCAGTTTATTTTTGGGCTGACGAGTGAACAGGCACAGACGAACCTGTTCACAAAAGATGATACTATTACTTTGGCAGAGGTGCTAGCATTGGCGGTGGCACGAGAAGCTGCGGAAGCAGGAACAGCCCTAATCCGAGCAGGTCATCAGTCAACAGAAGCCCAAGAAAGCCAAGTAAATAAAGTGAAGAAAGCCCTGAAGGTCCGTAAGCAACAGCAAGAGAAAAAGAGAGCAGAGTCAACGTCAGAATCCGATGAAGATGAAGACAGCGAAAATGAACGCCACAGCCACAGCAGCAGCAACAAAGTGAAAAAGTGTACCCGTTGTGGATACAAGAATCACTACGCCTCACGTTGCCCCAACAAGGATAGTACATGCAACAAGTGCGGAAAGATAGGACACTTTGCTATAATGTGCAAAACCAAGCCAACTTCAGCTACAAAGGTAGTAAAATCGTCTCGGTGCAATAGTGCAGCTTCCAAAGGGAAGAAGAAACCGGTGATTGTTAATGTGAAGTTGAATGGCAGAAAAGCGACAATGGAACTAGATACTGGCTGTGATGATTCAATGTTATCAATTGGGGATTGGGAAAAGTTAGGAAAGCCAAAGATGCGAGAATCCGACTTGATGTTCATCACCTATTTGAAAAAAGAAACATTCTACCCACTGGGAGAAATTGAAGTACAACTTGAGTACAATGATCAAGCAGTGACAAGTTGGATTGCCGTAGTTGACCAAGGCAACTCACTGTTTGGAAAAGACATGTTGAGCAAGTTTAAAATGAACTGGAATCATATAGATTCCCAACTGAAAAAAGTGACAAGTGAAAAAGTTACTGAAAAAGTTAAGCATTCTGGCATCAAGCACATCACATCATCAAGAAATCAACCACGCAGCAGCGGCGACGCAGTAAGTTTTGTGCGCACAAAAGCTAGGAAGTGTGGTGATCGTGACACGAGTGGGCGTCAAGCAAGAAAGCGGCGCACCACCACGCTGGATATAGTGAGCCCAGACCGAACGACGAATGTGATGGATGCACAGAGCAGGCGGAAAGGTAGCTACAACGTGGCCACAAAAATGAGAAAATTCCAGCCTGGCGACGCGGTGTGGGTAAAGGTATACACACGCAATCAAGAAAGATGGAAAAAGGGAGAGATAGCAACAGAGAACGGTCCTGTGTGCTATCTGGTGAAGTGTGGAGATAGGGAAATGCGGTGGCATATCAGCCAGATAAGAGCCAGAGCAGCCGTAGTACAACAGCAGCCTGAAGAAAATCCAGTGAATGATTTTCTGCTAGAAGATAATGCTAATGAGGCGATAAGGCCTTCAACAGCTAGACGACCAACTCCACAAGCAGCAGCAGCTTCACCAACAAAGCAAGAAGACTCCCCACAACAGCAAGCAAGCCCAGTACAGCAACCAACGGTAGCAGTACCAGCATCACCCAAGAAGTCAAGGCTAAAGCAAGCTCCCAAGGCAGTTGGGCCGGAGCAACAAAAATGAAACATTTAGCTTAGTCTTTTTCTCCTGTCCTGATTGTTAGCAAAGTAGGGAAGGAGGATAATGTGGTGTATGTGCCCACCACATAGATAGTTAGAATTAAACAAATTATGTTAATCTATGCCTAGACGATAAGACTTGCTGTAGACCGATAAAACCTTGAACTGTCTGTAATGAAATATCTTAGAAGACGAAATCTTGTGATTTCGCCTTCACTCTGCTTATGTCTTGCATTCAATAAAGATATATAAAAACTACTGGTCCACACTGAAGGCAAAGAACCATGCATTGAATTGCCCCAGCAGCACCTTCAAATATTCATGACTTCGTATTTCATAACCCTAGCCCAGATAGAACACTACACTGACATTTGAAACAATCACAATCGCGGTCAACGAGCGACTTATTATTATTCGAGAGTATTGTAATATAAATATGGGGACGATTCCCGGCATTTTTTGAATTAAGAGAAGGAGTTTTGGTGATTTTCACAAATTTTGGGCACTTTCTCCGATTTTCGTCAAAATTGGCACATATGTACCCTTTGGAATTGTAAATTCAAAAATAGTATTGTTTTGGTCTCAGGGTGACGATGTCAGTAAAAAATTGATGACCAAATGTGACCATTTTCATGTTTTCGAAGAATACTAGGATTTTCGTAGTTTTTTGAGGATAACTTTTGTATGCATCCAAATCTCGAAAATCGCCGAGATGCCCATCCTAGAATATTTATTGCTTGTTTAAACAAAACAAACTTCAAGACAAAATTCGGTTCCATGGTGAAGATATTTGGAAAAATGTATGGGCATGTATACCAAACTTGACAGAATCCATCGTGCCAAAAGTGAGGGAATGCTGTTTTGGTCTGCGTCATCCAAACTGTCTAATTAATATACCAAATTAAAGCCAATGCAAAACGACAGGATCGTGTTTCTCAGTTTTTTGAAATACACACTAACAAGAAAGTTATGACCATATTAGTGAAACTTTCCATTTTCTCCAAAAATCCATCACTTTGTAAATATGGCCATAACTTTCTTGTTAGTGTGTATTTCAAAAAACTGAGAAACACGATCCTGTCGTTTTTCATTGGCTTTAATTTGGTATACTAATGAGACAATTTGGATGACGCAGATTGAAACAGCATTTGCTCACTTTTGGCACGATGGATTCTGTCAAGTTTGGTATACATGCCCATACATTTTTCCAAATATCTTCACCATGGAACCGAATTTTGTCTTGAAGTTTGTTTTGTTTAAACAAGCAATAAATATTCTAGGATGGGCATCTCGGCGATTTTCGAGATTTGGATGCATACAAAAGTTATCCTCAAAAAACTACGAAAATCCTAGTATTCTTCGAAAACATGAAAATGGTCACATTTGGTCATCAATTTTTTACTGACATCGTCACCCTGAGACCAAAACAATACTATTTTTGAATTTACAATTCCAAAGGGTACATATGTGCCAATTTTGACGAAAATCGGAGAAAGTGCCCAAAATTTGTGAAAATCACCAAAACTCCTTCTCTAACTGAAATTTAGTATTCGGGAAAATAATGAATTTGCACTGCATGATCAAAAATGTGTGGAAAGTTTCTTGGAATGCCAAATCAAAAACTGCTAATGTGTTTATTTATTACAATATTAAAAACTGACAGTTCACTGCAGTTTAGATGATTTTCTATTCAACTGGGCATAAAAAGTTGCTAAAAAATTTGCTTGAAAAATTGTTGTAGTACTCAACTTCAAAATTCTAAACCCAATTTCTTCTTTGGATTTTTTTTTGCAAATGCTAGCCCCTTTGTAGTGTTGGATTGGTATAATATTACCACTAGAAACTCAGGCAGGCTAAGCGCCCTGCCACATTAAGAATAACAAAAGTATTTTTAATTGAAATAAATGTGTTTGCCATCCAATAATGTGCGTTTTATTGGTACGCAAAATTATATCCATAAATTTACTTTTAACCGATTAGAGCCGATTTAACCTGGTCTAGAGCCGATTTAACCTGGTCTAGAGCCGATTTAACCTGGTCTAGAGCCGATTTAACCTGGTCTAGAGCCGATTTAACCTGGTCTAGAGCCGATTTAACCTGGTCTAGAGCCGATTTAACCTGGTCTAGAGCCGATTTAACCTGGTCTAGAGCCGATTTAACCTGGTCTAGAGCCGATTTAACCTGGTCTAGAGCCGATTTAACCTGGTCTAGAGCCGATTTAACCTGGTCTAGAGCCGATTTAACCTGGTCTAGAGCCGATTTAACCTGGTCTAGAGCCGATTTAACCTGGTCTAGAGCCGATTTAACCTGGTCTAGAGCCGATTTAACCTGGTCTAGAGCCGATTTAACCTGGTCTAGAGCCGATTTAACCTGGTCTAGAGCCGATTTAACCTGGTCTAGAGCCGATTTAACCTGGTCTAGAGCCGATTTAACCTGGTCTAGAGCCGATTTAACCTGGTCTAGAGCCGATTTAACCTGGTCTAGAGCCGATTTAACCTGGTCTAGAGCCGATTTAACCTGGTCTAGAGCCGATTTAACCTGGTCTAGAGCCGATTTAACCTGGTCTAGAGCCGATTTAACCTGGTCTAGAGCCGATTTAACCTGGTCTGGAAAATAAAGTGGACACACAGACACACGGACACGACATCTTAAATAGCTCTCCTGCAGACGCAGCGAGCTAATAAAGGTATTGCTGAAGGTAATCAGATTCACGCAGTATGATCAGTTTTCAGAAGTATGATAGTAATCGGAGTGTTGGTAAATAATCTGAGGAACAAACGGAGAAATGGATCTGAATGAACGGGGTTGGATAAACTGATATACATATCTATACATATACATGACTGAAATGTAACAGTCGTTTTGCATATCTGCGTCAGCACAGAAACATAAGTTTGGCGGTAGGTTCCGCATGGGAAACATGAGAATTGTCATTGTGCGTGTGTAGATGTAGTGTGCCATAGCTACGCATGATGGCATATGCGTCTGTGAGGCTGTAAACAATAGTTTTTGTATATCTTAACTGACAGCCGAACAACGTCATCAGGGCTTATAGATATTTGATATCAGAATAAAAGAAGAAAATAGAACACGATTAGATCTGACAAGTAAATTTTAATCATTATAAGTGATTCATTTTGTTGGTTGTGCTGTTTGTATTTTCTAAATTGTAAGTTGGGTACTCTAACTAACTATATATTTCCTACTTGAAGTATTTATCATGAATAATTAAGTAACACGTGTTGCCAGCTTGTCTTACTTAGTGTCATGTTTGTTTTTACCAGATAATATGCTTCGGTATTCGCTCACTATATATATACTTCACAGTGTAGGTATGTAATACAATGAAGTATTAAAACTATATATTATGGCAATAAAATAAAATAAAATAAACCGTTAAACTAAACTTTTTAAGAATTACCTATGTTTAAGAAATATTTTGTGAAAATTTTTTTAGTTTTACAAGATTTTTAAAAATTTTACAGGGGCACAAAAACAAATTTTTTCTTAACTCGTTTCTGATTTTCAAAAATCTCCCAAACGAGTACCTCGTTGATCGTAATGAATTTAATTGCTTTTACTGTTACTCTTTGGTTTTAGTTATTGATGTTTTTCAGCTTTAGTCTTAAAAAACTACCAAATTTGGGTAATGTCAGTAATGTGAGACGCTGCCTTTACCACAGGCCCTGAAGGTACATGTCAGACCGACTTGTGTTCTATGAGTTGAGTGCATTGATAATGCTGTCAAAATCCTTAGGTGTTTTATGAGGATTTTGATGGAAATAAAGAACCACGAGACAGTGCTATATAGTGCAAAGTTAGGGTGGTTTTATTGAGTCAGTTGGGCTAGGAAGGCCAGAGGCCAAGCCTAGTATTAAGCTAATGAGCTCCCGTTTCTGACTGAAAATTTCAGCCAAAAGTGCGGGTTTTTATACAGGTTTTTAGTGGCTACTTTAACATAGAAAAGATACTAAACACGGAAATAATGTACAAAAGATGAAGCAATTTCTGGTATAATATTTCGTCAGATAATACACTTATATGCTAAATTATACTCTGGAAAATTCTACTAGGAAATGGTTAAAATAGTGATTAATACCTTAAAATACCTATTATCATTATACCTATGTTTCTACCTATTTTTACCTAAATATTCGCATAATAACGCTATTGTGCATTACGCATGTGCATAGTGTTTACCTATATAAAACTACGTATAATATACCTACTAAGCTAGTTTCAGTAGTGCGAAGAGGAGCTTGCGCACTGGAGCGTGGAAACTAAAGAACGTTTCGGAATATACTATCTTAACGCTTGATTAATAATTTGGTTGAAGACCAGTATTATTGCAATGCTTTTGCAATGAATTTACTAAACGTATTTAAATTATTCCCAGAAAAAGAATAGCTAAGCTCTTTTGCATAATTATTCATGTAAAAATGACAGATGAAGTAACTAATTACGAACATAAAAATGAATATAGGTTTTCAATTGAGCTACTTGGAAAATAGTACGTGTAAAGAACATACTTGATTATGCCTCGTGTATGCAATTTGCTATTTTGTTTATATCTAGCAAAATGTATTATTGTCTAGACTCTACAGTCTATATAAACACTGTGCATTTTATTGAATAAAACATTTAATTCGCCAAATACATTTTTAAACCAATTTGTTGTCGATATTTGAAACATTTACTACATTTGTGATGTGTTTGCATAGCCAGCATACGTTTGAAGAAGGATTATTTCTGAGGTGAAAATAAATACCAGTATCGAAACAAAGTATCGTCTGGAAATGAGAAAGGATCCAAACAGGGATATTCCCGCAGGACTTTCCATGAGCACTTTATCCAACCTTTTAATCTAAATAACACATTAGCATTAGATTTGTAAAGAGTATAATTATAAAATGAACTACTTACCGCAACACTGTATATATTATTTGGGCATGCCTGAAGTCGTCGTTTAATTGATGCGCTAACCTGACTAACTTCCGCTGCAAAATATGTCACTGAACCAACTTTATAGCAATACTGGAAAAAGGCGTAGCACACGTACAAGTTCTGTTCGGTTGTGAGTACACTCTTGTGTAGCGGTCCAAGCCAGTGAAACAACATTACTACTAAAACATATATATTGCTTGCATAATTAGATAGTATCTGTGGAGCAATGTGCTTCTGAATTTTCAAAGTTAATTCTGTGATCTTCAAATATTCCGCTTGATAATGATCTAAATTGATTGTAGATAGGACATTCTGTTTTGCAAATATTTTGCTATTGAAATCTTGTGCCGTTTGGGATCTTATCTCAGACAAGTCTGTAATAAGACTTTCTTCTAAAGAAACCAGCAAGTGATAAGCTATTCTGCAAAGTACTATTGAAATCACATCAGCATAGAACCAACCAAAGGTGCAAATTTTTATAAATCCGACAATCATAGCAGTGGCAATTGCATTATAGGTAGGCAAGACACAGTGCCAGTGTGGAAACAAGCCCAAATAGTATAACCTAAGAGTACTGGCATTTTTCAGGTGTACTTCTTCCGCTGTTTGTGTAATTTTTCCAATGTCGTACAGTATGTTTTCTGATATTCCGAGAAACAAACAAATTCCAAGTAGTAAGCTGCTTGTTAGAGGGAAATGTTTGAAATGATAGTTTATGGTCAATGTGGAGTCCAAAAGTATGTCCTTGACATTTCGAATAATTTGCCCAAATTTTTGTCCATTTGCTAGTTGGTATGCATATCTGAAACAAGTTTTTAACTTACAATTACGCAGTATATATTAAGTCTTTGTTTTATATAGGACTTTCCGCTTACATAAAAAGCATACTAGTACCGTAACCAAAATGGCTAAACCCATCTGCACGAACGATTGTTGTTTTGTCAACTTGAAATAGCACAATACTTCGACGAAGTAGCAAGGCAGAGTTTACGCAAAGAAATGTCACTAGTGTAGCCGTCACGATTACCGGAATTCTGAATCTACTTAAGCAAACATTGCACATATTTCACTTCAACTAAATTTTTATGTTGCGTTTTTATGGCAAATTTGTACCTACCTTTTTTGCTTTATATCCTGCAAAATATCATTTCGGGAAAGCAAGCCAAAGCATCTTCCCACAAAAACGACTGGGAACAATCCTCTGTACAATTTGTTATATTCTTGTGTAGTATCATCGGCTGTAGAATAGGGCTTTTCCAAATTTTTCACCATAATGATAAATCTGAGCTAGCAGTAAGTAAACCGATGCTTTTAAGTTTCTGACAAAAAGACAGCCTAAAACTTACGGCCAAAGGTAAAGGCTTACGGAAACTGAGAATTGCGAAACTGAAGGGAAGACAGTAATTCATGCCGCTATAATGTTGCGTTTAGACTCTACCATCACACTGAAGTCAGCAACCGGAGGTCACTTTTGGTTCACTGAAATTGTTAAAAGTTCCTTCGTATTCAAAATAATTTTCCCTAAAAGTAATGAGGGTTTGACAATACAAAATACTGTTTTTGTTGTTGATTGTGCTGTTTTGTGCTTTTAGACCTAAATATCAGATCCTAGTTAAAATGTTTGACTATACAGTTTCAATTGTATATAAAGTTGTAGTAGTGTTTATCAAATCAACAATTAATTTATTGTGTATTTTGGCTTGGGGATAAGCAACAATATACGTACTTGACGTGTTGTATGTATATGTAAATGCAAGAAACATTGAGGCTTTTTAATTTGTACGCATGGAATATTGAATATTTAGAGAGTAATAGAAAATAATCTGTTCTCAATGAATTATGTTGCGACGGTAAACATTCTACAGCACAGAAGATGCACGTATTTTCATAATTTGTAATTACAAATATTCAAACTGTTATCGTTGTCATTGTGTATACTAGTGAGTTCAAGCCACACATTTTGTTGTAATGCTCATACTACCTAGTCTTATCATTCAATTGCCATCACCTTATCACCCATTCAAAAGACACAGTTCGTTTACGTTACAAAGTGCAATTAAAGTTTGATATTTTAGATTAGGATTTATCGAACCATATTTTCAACAAGAAACTTCTGCTACCGGGGCATTTAAGCTTCCCAAGATAGATATACGGACCTTCAAACGACTTTCTGGCAAAAAACGGATTTAATTACAAAGATGTCTACAACACCCAACTTCAGTACCTCATCGTTCAAACATTCGAAGCCGTAAAATCCAACATCATCTTGGAGAAAATCCTGGAAATGACAGAAAAATCATCGCATCAAGAAGGCAAATCCTTCTTTGCTATTATCAGCGTGATTGTTATAATCGGTTGCAACATAATCGTGGCTATCATCATCAACAAAAGCAACCAACGTTTAGACCAGCATGTGAATGTGCTAAGTAATGTCAACCGACCTACCTAAAAAGTTATGTTGTGCGAGATAAAAAGCAAATTCAGTAGGAAGTTTTAATCTTTTATAAGAAAGTTCCTATTTATAAGTTACCGATTTATTTATTTATTTATAAGAAAAGCAAAGGGTTCGGAAAATGTCACTTGTCGCTATCTAGGTTTCAAATTAGTATATATATTATAGTATACTATTTGTGATAATCTAGTTTTCGTTTCATAAGTTTCCTTTCACACTCGTGTCTTACTCAAAATTTGATAGTTTTACCAGTGCTACAATTATTATCCAATACATACATATATTCTATATATTAAAACATAATCAAGAATCAAATGTAATCATTGTAAAATATTTTGAAATGAGAAGCTCCATGGGCCGTGCGCTCCTTAAGAGCTTTTAAATAAAACCACTATACTATACTATACTATACTAAGATAGATATACATGGTGGGCTGAATACTTGAAGGAAAACATTTAAAAAGACCATTTGAAAACTTAATATTGACATGAACATTAATATCGATAATTCTGACGAGATTCCTAAGTAAGATTATTGTAATTGTTCATTCATCATTTACACTGCACTGTTAAATTTTGAATTTAATTTGTTTACCGTTGACTCACATTTAGTGGTCACTCGTCACCATTCTTTTCAATAAATCGTTACACAACTTTTTATTACCAACAAAAAACAGTATACGAAATAACTACAAGTTATTTTCAGTTTATTAATGCAATCAAACATTAAACCAAATTACAATAGAGTTTTAAACAAGTTGATTAATAACCATAAACACTTATAAAATATTACAAAGTTTGATAAACGGTTACAGCTACCGATTAAATTTATCGTGTTTACAAAATAAGATTTCTCATTCATCATTACAAGAATTAGTAACTACTTTCAATTGACAAATAAAACTTAAGCTACTTCAGTACTGAAAGGTTGAACCATATTCTAAAAAACTTTTAGCACTATCTTTAACTTCACTACATAAAATAGGCGTGTTTTGTTATCATCTGCTAACATTTTAACTCTGCGATTTGTACTAACAACACTGCTTATCAAACATAATAACAGAAAATAATAAGACATGATTATAAAATTCTGTAAACTAATTCTATAATAATCTAAAAAAACACTTGCTTGGATATTTTACAAAGACAAAAGAATTCTGAGATAAACAACTGATACTGGAAGACTGGATTCCGAAAAACAAAACAACAAAAGTGAAATTATGGACTTTTAATGTACTTCGGGAAATTATTATGAATCTTGCATACAGAGACTAGTAAACTCCATGGCACACTTCCAATTGTTTTTGAACATTTCTTGATACTTGATAGATGCCAGTACTTGATCATTACGGTTAGCAACAAACCACTTAAGTTTATTCGCAATACCCAAGCTCTTCCAACCGCATCGCCAGGACAATGTAAACAGTGCCACAAGATGATCCACCTCAAACCAAGTGCTTGGCTTGCTTAATATTCCTGAATCTTCCATAACTGTATCCGGTATCCAAGGAAATATCCAACTTTCGCACAGGGTATGTTCAGCTAACACAAGCAGTGCTAAAGCTGCATCAAAACTTACATCAAACAGAGACATAATTTCATAATATTCGTTTGTTGCGAATAGATAATCATACAAAAGCTTGCAATCTTCCATAGACACATCCTTAAAATTAATGGGCAACGCTTTAGCCCCATCATTAATAAAAGGTTCGTCCAAAAATCCCACAAATGCTGGTCCCAGACTCTCCGCAATTGAAAGTAACTTCTGGTATAGTTCAGAAGCCTTCATTCTTTCAGAGTTCTCGTAACAATCTCGGTAGTTCGTAAGAACCCAAATTCCCTTGCGCTTTAATTCCCTCCAGCGAGAGTTTTGCTCCAGTTTCAACATCCTTTCAGAATAACGATAGAGCTCCCAGCCTTCATCAAAAGTGAAACATTCACCCTTGAGCACCAGAACAAAGCTGGCCACCTCCACCAAATTCTCCAGCTCGTACATGTGTCCAAGTTGGAGTAGCTCCATGGCTTGAGTCACACTTCCGGATACAATTCTACTGTTCCCTCCATAATATATAAAATGGAGCATGGCCAGTATCGCCTCCTTAGTCAGGTCCAAGTTAATTGTTCTGGTGGATGCTTCCTTCCAATCTCGGTTGTCGTTTAACATGTTTCCAAATTGTGCACTAGCGACTGTAAATATCAGCACAGAAAATTATCAGCAATCACTTTTAGTCCACAAATTATAAGTTATAGTGCCTTACCTATTAATGGGAATCGATGACATTTCACAGGATTCCCGTATCTATCCTTGATAACCAAGTCTGTACAAATTTCCTCTTCTAGTGTTCGTCGCGCGTGCTGATTACTCCCAAAGAACCTAAAGTGCTGATTTAATACTGTACTAATTGCTGCATCTTTTAACTTGACCAGAATCCTTGGGAACCGGGTTTCATACGCAAGGAGGTCTCCTCCAAAGTTTTCAAGGGATCCGTGGAGTTTACTAAATTGCAACTGGGTATCTGCTTCCCATACCAAGTCTTCTGGATTCCACATTAACTCCACAGAACTGGGAAACGTGATGTCATGCGCACCCAAATCTCCACTTTCCTCCAAAACCAAGGAGAAATCCTGTTGTCCGAAACAATTGGCCAGTCTCGCAATGTAGCTCCTTTCCTTGTCTGCTTTGGAATCTGAATGGTAGTAGTTTGAAATAAGCTTCAACTTCATGGACACCTTCACCAAAGGGTCGAAATCCGGATCCTCCTCGTCCTGGCCGTCTGTCCCCGGGGGGAAAATCGGTGGCTCGGAAAGTCCACACAAAACAAGTCGCATCTCTTCGTGGCGCCTACAATACAACGAATTACAATTAATTAAAGAAAGGTGTACAATGTACAATGGTTTAACCGTTAAACTTACGTACTCACCTGTCCTCCTCCATCCCCATATTCCCCCCGTCAGTTGGTTGAACAATGCTCTTAAAACAATCAAAAAACTTGACCCTGGTTTCCGAACGCCTCCAATTGTAACCCAGAGAAGTTGGTGAAACATCAAATTCCAAAGGGTCGGAAACAACTGCCCTTCCAACTTCTTCCGGTTTTAGAAACGACCGTTCATCTGGCTCTGGGGCTGCACTGAATTCCAGCGAATCCTCAATGTCGCCAAGGTCGTCAAAGTCAAGACGCTTGGCGATAACGAACTTTGGCTGAGTCTGAGTCATGGTTAGTTAATTATACTTTCAGGTCACATCCCTATTTCTCGGCAATCAAACAGATATACTTAAAATTAATCACAACTCCCAGCCCAAGGGACAGATTTCAAGTAAAGTTAAATGTTCTAAATTCCACAAAAATTAGCGAATTAAGTTAATTCATCAAGTTAAATGTCACTCTCACTTTCAGTCAAGTTCAAGCTGCCATGACCTCACCTGTCACTGTCACTGTCACCCAGTGCTGTAACTTTGGCACGGATCGACCACTCCGATCCACTCCCCGCTCCCTTATAAAAAATCCGTACCGATCCGACCCGATCCACAAATTATGTGGTGTGGTAACCGATCCGCACCACACCGATCCACGAACCCTCAAAACGCGTAACCGCACCGATCCGCTCCACTCCTTGAAGCTTATGAAATTCTACCGCTCCGTACCGAGCCAAACCGCACCACTCCACTCCGCACCATACATTTTCCTCAAACATGTTTATTATTCGTTTCAAAAACAAAGCCAAAACTAAGAACTGTAACAGCTACTTGGCCACTAGGCTACTGACCACCAACCTAGATTGTTGGTCAGTAGTGGTACCTGACAAAGACAGTCAGTAGTATTGCTTCTAGAGTTATCTTTATCAACATTAGCTCCTTACATCAGGAGACGGCACAGTAGAAAGCATAACTGTACTAATTGATTACCTTCGTGCTCTTTCCAACAATTGATAAAGGTTTTCAGAAAATAAATGAATCTGAACCTCTGCTTGAACTAATTTAAGTATTGTGACACTACATAACTTATAACACAAGACTGCGGGTGCGGCTGCAGTGAAATAAAGAAAGCCAAGACAGCCAATATTGTGCAACGTCGTCTCTTGGTGACAAGAAATGTAGCATGCATCTAAGTTCCCCTCAAACTGATCCGCACCAATCCGTGCCAATGAAAACCTGTAACGTAACCACACCGATCCGTGCCGATCCGGGCCTTGCTCAAATAGGTACCCGTACCGCTCCGCTCCCGATCCGCGGATCGGTGCGGGATCGGATCGGGTGCGGTAAAAATCGCACCGCCGGTGCGGAGCGGGTCACCAAGTTACAGCACTGCTGTCACCTCACTCAACCGTCAACACAATAGTGACAAAAGGCAGCGTTCACACAAGACGTAACCTCCATTTGCTCGTGCCTGCTAGCTTATTGTGCACTTCAGTAGCCCAAACGTGTAGTAGGAACGGCCCCATCTTCACACAAAGCCAGAGTGCAGTGCAGTGGAGTGAATCGTCAGCTGTTGGCTTTGGACTGTTTGGACTGGATTGTTCAGGAGAAAGTTAATTGCGGTAGATCGGTGGAATAGTTGGCTGTGTGGAAGGTTTATTAGCTAATCAGGGGCTAAGTGACGCCCGTGCCAGCCCGTGATCGTCACGGGGGCCGGGACCTGCGGAGGGCCGGGAAATTTTCAAGACCACGAAAAAATATAAGAAAAAATTTGGATACAGGAAAATTACATGCCCAGTACATACGCTTCTACTTAAAAATTAACAAGGGCCTGCATTCATAAGAGAAAGTTAACCGGCGTTCTCATAAAAATTCCCTTTAATGCATGATTTTCTTTCTCTGAAATTGTGAAACAATCAATACTATCAATGAAATGTCCAGCCCACTCGTTAAACGAATATATTGATTGATGCTGGCTGACTTAAATTGGGTTTTTCGAAGCTACTTAAGTTTTCGTTTAAGCTTTGGAACTTAAGTTTTTAAAATTATAGCGCGATAAAAAATTTTTGTTCTGTTTAATCAGTAAAAGACGAACGCTGAACTATTAAATGCGGAATTATTCAAATGCTTAAAGCTTTTCTTGTAACAAGAAGAAGTAACCTCCTTTCTTTTTAAACATTGAATACACAACAGCTTATCGATGGCAACTTTTCAGATGTGCGTTAAGTTGGCCCCCATCCCCCGTAAAGCTGGCCCCCTCCCCCACTTAGCGTTAAGTTGGCCCCCAGCCCCCACTTCTGGGGGCTAGCGTTAAGTTGGCCCCCACTTTGGGGGCTAGCGTTAAGTTGGCCCCCAGTTTTGGGGGCTGGAAAAAAGCGTTAAGTTAGCCCCCACTTTGGGGGCTAGCGTTAAGTTGGCCCCCACTTTCTAATAAAGGCAGAGAAGTGATAATTTGACGTCCAGTTTGCACTCTAAGATGAAAATGTAGCTGTTGGATAAGATGGCAACGCGAAAAACATTTATTTACGCATGTTTGGGAGATTAAGTGAAAAAAAAATCCGATTTATTTATACATTTTAGTTGGCTTATATTCTACAGTATTTATTTGCTTTTGAGTTAGGTTAGGTAACTTAGGTTAATTTTTGGTTGCGTTGAGATTTAATAGGATTTTGACTTGGGTTGCAAATTTTGAGGATTTGAATTTTGAGTTGGGTTGCAAATGTCGAGGATTCGAATTTTTACTTGGGTTTCAAATGTTGAGGATTCGAATTTTGACCTGGGTTAGAAATTTTGAGGATTTGAATTTTGAGTCGGGTTGCAAATGTCGAGGATTTGAATTTTGAGTTTGAGGGATTTTTAATCTTTTCCATCTTCCGTCTTTATTTCGGCTTATGTTAATGAATGTTCGAGAATTGTTGGGAGTTTCTTTTGGCAATTTATTTGGTGATTAGAGTTTGGCTTTCCAAGCCAGTCGGAGAGCGGAGCCTTATAAGGATCCCCGGGATCCTTATTAGGATCCCTGATTTGTTGTGTTTTGGATCCTTATTAGGCTCCCTGGGATCCTTATTGGGATCCCAATTTTTTGTTAACTTTTGTGGAGCCGAATTCGGATCCCTCTCAAAACAATATCAAAATCTTTCATAATAAATAAGTGATGATGTCTCTGCCTGCTACAGAATACTGTTTCATTTACCATTTAATGTAATGAAGGTGGATCTAGTCCACAAGTAGCTACTGAAGGAATTTTAAGTTGTTTTGGCTAATTGTGATTTGTGTTTCGTTGTTTTGAGTTAATTCTTGCTATATATCATTACACAAAATAAACTGCAATCCATTTACTTTGTATCAACTATATTTTACTTAAATTAAAATGTCAGAACACATTCAATCAACTAAAATGATACGCATATTGAACTCCCTCTAGAGTACGCACGTTTGCGGGGATGGCATCACTAGTTGTAAACGGGGGATCCGAATTAGGATTCCAACAATAAAAATGACTATTAATTTTCAAATGCATATATCTTTTAGTTGGTACGGTGAAGTTGTGATGTGGTACGGTCAAAAAATTCTAAATTTTTTAAAGTTTCTAAATCTGAAATAAAAACCTTGTTACTCTTTCGCACTTTCTGTTACTCGTGAATTTTCTGCAAATTTTTGCAATGTTTACAACAAGGATCCTTACTGGGATCCCGGGGATCCTAATTAGGATCCCTTGGATTGTATGGGATCCCAATAAGGATCCCAGGGAGCCTAATAAGGATCCAAAACACAACAAATAAGGGATCCTAATAAGGATCCCGGGGATCCTTATAAGGCTCCGCTCTCTGACTGCAAGCGTGAAAATCTGAACCTAAACAACCTAACCTAACTCAAAAGTAAACAATTAGTACGTTCATAATGAGTAAATGCATTTTTTGCAAACCTAAGATGAACGGATATTTTTTGGAACCTAACCCAACTTAACTTGATGTCTTTATCTCTAACTGATTTGCTCATAGGACTTCTCTACTTTTTTTAAAGTGGGGGCCAACTTAACGCTAGCCCCCAGAAGTGGGGGCTGGGGGCCAGCTTAACGCAAAGTGGGGGCCAACTTAACGCTAGCCCCCAGAAATGGGGGCTGGGGGCCAACTTAACGCTAAGTGGGGGAGGGGGCCAGCTTAACGGGGGATGGGGGCCAACTTAACGCACATACTTTTCAGGTTGTGCTATAAGAAAACCCATACTTTAAGATTTGTGCTAAATGATTTTCTCACAAACTTCGATTTGTGCTATATGACTTTTTTCAAAGACTTCAAATGATGCTATATGATTTTTTGGGGCAAAATGAACTTTTGGTGCCAAAATGATCAGGAGATTTTGAAACACATTTTGGCACTATCAGTTCAAATTGCCCCAAAAAATCATATAGCATCATTTGAAGTCTTTGAAAAAAGTCATATAGCACAAATCGAAGTTTGTGAGAAAATCATTTAGCACAAATCTTAAAGTATGGGTTTTCTTATAGCACAACCTGAAAAGTTGCCATCGTTATGCAAGTCTTGAAAAACAACTCATATGCTACCGAGACCTTCAAACAATCAAACGTTTAGGAACGGAAATTTGTCGTCCTCATTTCTGTATTTGTGGTCAAATGGTGGATACCCAAGGTCGACATGGTTTAAGCTGCAAAAAAGTTCCGGGGAAGATATCTCGTCATGCTGAGATAAACAAGATTATCCAGCAAACATTATCATCTATTCATATAAACTCGCGACTAGAACCAAATGGAATTTTGAGAGACGACGGTAAAAGACCTGATGGAATGACGATGATTCCATGGGCAAAAGGACGTGCTCTTGTTTGGGACGCTACTTGTGTGGATTCCCTGGCAAAATCATATACTTCTAGTACTACCAACACTCCCGGACAAGCATCAGCAGCAGCAGTTAAAAAGAAGCACAACAAATATTCCCAAGTAAAGGAAAATTATCATTTTGTCGCGTTTGCAGTGGAAACACTTGGACCTTGGTCAGAAGAAGCAGTAAACTTTCTAAAGTCAATAGGCCGTCAATTAAACATTGTTAGCGGTGATCCCCGATCTTCCTTCTACCTAATTCAGCGTATATCTCTGGCCATACAACGTGGGAACGCTCTCTGTGCAATGGGAACATTGCCCGTGTCCAAGCCAATGGACGAAATTTTTTATTTATAGTGCTAGTCTAGTTTTTGTTAACTGTCGCATTTTCATTATTAGTTTGTTGTCAATAAAAGGTGAAATTCCTGCATAAATATTTTTAACCCCCCAGAAGAGCAAAGAATCCTACCTGAAATTTATTATCGGTCAAACCTTTCAATCACAACTTTTGCTACTTGAATTAAGATGAGTTTGCAACAGCATTTTTGGCAGCTAATTAATAAAATCATTCACTAGGTTGGTGATGCTGTTGAGGACAAAAACATTAACTTTCTCTAAGTTTGAATTTTGCATACATTTTGAAACATTTCAGAGTTTAATACTTACAAGGAACCGTCCCATTGGGTACACCCAAAAATGGGCGAAATGTACCAATTTCTATGTATTTGGATGCGTAGATTGAATATAATATTCGTTCGTGTGAATGGGCCTTTATGGAAAAAACCCCAGTAGAAATACTCTATTATTATACTTACACATTTCGTAACTTACATGTAAATACAGGGAGTGGTAACCCGCCAATATTCAGTTAAATGGTGTTTTCTAGATTACTTTTTAATGCAGATTACGAATATAATGTCGAAAATCCCGAATGCGCAAACCCAGAGGTTTCATTCTTTTAAGGATTCATATATAAAATACTTTGCTCTCACATCACATCACAAAAAATTTGTTTCAAAATACATCCGAATTTCATAATTGTAAGTTTGTCAATATTGCATCTAATTTACAAATGGTATTTGGATAGTAACTGAACCTTGCTTAATCTTCCGTTATGGTAGACATAGAATAATATATATTATTTGAAGCTAAAAATTCCGCTCAAACTTTCATTCAAGTTCATTTTTCTATCAATTTCAGAGCATTTTAATAAATTGTTCTTTTGTAGAATCGGAGACGGAAGTGGTTGCATAAGATATATTGGTAACATTATTTTAAACTATGATTGTTTACTGACAGTAATTTTAACAAATATTTGATTACTATATAGTTTTACTGCTTACAACTTGGAAACGTACGTGCATGCTTTTTGTTTTATCCAACATTTGTTTTTGTTTTTGCTTACGTGCCAATTTCTTAAGGCAATATTGCAAACTTAAAAGGTCGTGTATCATCTCTGGGTTTTCGCATTCGGGATTTTCGACATTATATTCGTAATCTGCATTAAAACGTAATTTAGAAAATACCATCTAACTGAATATTGGCGGGTTACCACTCCCTGTATTTACATGTAAGTTACGAAATGTGCAAGTATAATAATATAGTATTTCTACTAGGGCTTTTTCATAAAGGCCCATTCACACGAACGAATATTATATTCGTAATCTACGCATCCAAAAGCATAGAAATTGGTACATTTCACCCATTTTTGGGTGTACCCACTGGGACGGTTCCCTTGTTAGTAAAAGCCAGCTTTTCTACAACAAGTTTTATAAAATACTGGAATTTATGCTGTTACAAGATTTTACTGCATACGATAAAAGAATTCTTGTATAAACAACTAGGCACTGTTGGTCCTATTGTTAGAGTAATGTGGAGCTGCGCAAATTTCATCTGCACTTGTTAGTACAGATGATTTTATCTGTCAGTTATATATTTTGCGAACACTTGTATTTGCTACGAAAACTGGTGTGGATGCTAGTATTTGCTAAGGAAAATTGTAAAAAACAGGGTACTAGCCAAGCAAATTTGGGTAGTTGTTTATATTTTTCCGTGACAGATTATCTGCACCAAAAAGAGCAGATGAAATCCGCGCAGATTCTCAAAACTATAAGAAGTATAGTAACAGTACGTATGTACTATATAAGTAACGCATATTGAAAGTCCAAGAAGATTAATTTTAGGCTTGTGTCTGTTATATGAAATGTACTCATCATGTGTTAATGCTTCTACACAAATGCAGTGTAATACAGTCAAAATCGGTTTACTATAAAGAAGTCGAAACACTAATGTTGAACAGTAATAAAGTCAAAACTATTTTGGTAAATTAAAACAGGAATTCAAAACGAGTATTGACATTCCCAATACCAAGCACACTACCAATATACCATGTAAAAAATTATGTCAGTCTGCATTAGTTGTTCCCCGAACTTTTTAAAGGTGATATTCCGGAAGAAAAATGCTAGTATAAAAACCGATGTTTATTTCACGGGGGCCGGGACTTTGCTCACTTAGCCACTGTAGCTAATTTTAGTCGAAGTTAGAGCATTTAACTAAATCCTACTTAAAATCAGGAGGAAATAGAGTCGGCTGGGATTTTGGGTGAAGCTTTGGCGATCGAAGAGGCTGTTCTGTCGTGGGTTTAAGGTTGTTGAAGTGACCAGTTTATAAAACTGAGTTTTACAATTTCAAAGGTTGAATTTAATTAAACTGAGGTGTTCTTGGGGTGATTGCTGACTTTTACGAAGGTTTATTGATTGGTTTTTATTTTTATAGGAAGGAGCGTGTCGGCGTATCTTGAGGGTCGTTGTGTGGTGTGGTGTTTTAACTGCCAGGTTATCTCTTGGGTGATTGCTGATTGAAGGTGTGCAATTAAAATGAGCTTGCTTGACTTGGTTGAGGATGTGGTAAGAAATGAAACACCCGATTGTCAGGCCATTTTATTAATTTTAATTTTAGTTATTAGGGGATTTCATTAGCAGTTTTTTGTTTCCTTTTGCAGGTTGAAGGTCATATCCTTCCACTTCTTGAGTGGAATGATCTGTTAAGGTTCCGGAGAGTTTGTAAGACCACCCATGAGATTACTACGAAGTACATGAAGACTCATCCCGAGCTGGCACCTGAAATCGAGATTACGGAGGAGGAGGATAAAAACTTCAAGGCGTTAATGACAATGGGCATTCCCACTACCAAACTGTTTCTGGATAACGAGGCTTCTGGCTACAACTTCTACAACAAGGATGCCCAGTACCTTGCCAACTTTATGGACGACTATGGTCATCTAGTGAAGAGCCTTAGGGTTAAGGAACTGTCCCTTTATGTTTCTGGCAATGAAAGGGTTGTCCTTCAAAAGCTGAAGAACCTAGAGAGCTTGGAGGCAGCATTCTTTGGATTTGGAACAAATGCAGAACTTGGGCTCCACGAGGGATACTCTACTTCAGGTTTCCAAAGAATGATTGAGGACGATTCGAAATCTGAAGGGGGTACACCCGTTCCACTGCCAGCGATTTTCCAGAGTTTGAACAAATTGAAAGTGAAGGTTGGACAGCGGGGAGATCAACGGATAGAGAATGTTGTCATGTGTAACTACGCATTTCTTTTTGGTTGCCCTGATGCTCTAGAGTACTTGGCACTGCCATTCAACTCCAACGTGACCAAACCGCTGGAAAATGTTGCTCGTGAGGAACTGTGCAATCCAATGTACTCAATGGCCCTTAGTTTTGCTTACATGCGAAGTGCTCTACTGTCTAGTGTACAACGGCTCGATCAAGTCAGCTTGAAGATTATCGACTTTGCTAATTATCATGACGAGTTTGAAGGTCGGGAAGGACAACGAATGGTGTTTGCTGGATCATCCTTTTTTCTAAGACTTTGCGTGGTCTGCTTGCAAAACAACATCAAGTTATTAAACGTCGCACCCTCTTGGTTTGGAATTAGCAAGATGTTTCCCGAAATGCCTGTGGAACTAACTGGAGCGGATCTGGGAAGAGTGGTTTATTCCCTGGTGAACATTAACCCATATGTGTATGATTTGGAGATGCCGAATTTGGAAAGGATTGAAATCCGGAAAGCGTCGCAGTCCGCCGGGGTCTTGATGCCGGGACAAACTCGTCCTGTTTGGAGCGGATTAAAAAGTTTGGACATCAACGTGGACTGTAAAACTTGGAATGCTAAATATATTGGATATCCGGATGTTGTGACGACCAAGGATTTGTTCAACTTTTTCTTTAAAAACGTTGCTCGCACCAACTTGGTCGAGTTGTGTCTGAAGTTTAAGGAAAATGCAGGGGAACTTGCTATTCCTAAGACGGAAGACATTGTAAGTTCATGTCCAAACTTGAAGAAGCTGAGGATTGTCAACTGGCCTGGGACTAACAAGGCGTTAGTGAAGCTGTGGGATGGATTACCGGGTTTGGAGGAAGTTTGCTTGGAGAGTTGCAAGCAGTTGGGGAATGTGGCGTTTGTGGGAGACGATAAGGAGAATCCTGTTTTCTTTAATTTGAAGAGTGCGTAGTTTATTCTTATATTCTTTAAAATTGTTTAAGATTATACATGAAATGTGTTAAAACTTTAAATATGTCATTGTTTTGCTCAAATTTCAGAATTGAAGAAGCTTTCTCTCAAACGACTGGATGAAATGCCTAAGATAACGGACTTTCTGTTCTCTCGGGTCATTCGACACTTGAAGCTCACACATTTCAATTTAACCTCTGAGGCTCCAGTTAAATCGGTAATTTAGTTATTACGCAATTTACAACCTATGATTCTGTTTGTAAAGGCTCTTTTAGAATGACTGTTATCTCTTCTCTTAACATTTGAAGGTCACAATGGCAGGTGTGGAAACTTTGCTTACTTGTCCCTTCAAGGATTCCATTGAGAAGTTTTCCTTTCGCGATTGGTCTTTGGAAAACGTCATTTCTGCGGAGTTTCAAGCAACTGAAAAGAAATTCCGGACTTTCAACATGATTTAATTTTCGTAACAACGTTAATCCGTATTTGCAGGTGCAGAATTCAAAATCTGTATTTCTATTAGGAGCGATCAGCTAAAAACTTGATAAGTTTATGTTGTACTTTCCTATTTTTAATGGGTTATTACGAAAGATGTGTTATAGTCATGAATTACTCAATTACTACTAATTACAGAAAATACGAGTGTATCAATAAAATAGTTAACCAAACTTGTTTATGTTTTGGATAATTGCTGTTGTTAATAACAAACATTATACGGTAAAAATCGTACAATTTAAAACTTGGATGATAAATACAAAATTGTAAACAATATAGTTAAAGTAACAGTGTCTTTCCTTATTTGATTCAAACTTCTAGTGCTACAGTAGCTTTCTTTTATACTTGTTAATGAAGTAATTAAGGTACTAATGTTTTAGTAAAAAATCGTTTCTCAAGGCTGGTTTAAAAATTGTATTTTTTGTAAAGTACTTAACTCAAGGAGTAGCTTTAATAAACGTAATATCTTATACGGGTGATTGGTTATTGTTATTACTACTTGTTATAAACGTGTAACTGTGTAACTTAAATTTTTGAATACATAAATAAACATAAAGTAACTTGGTGTTAATAAGGTGTGCGTAACGATTTTTTCTTAAAAGCAAAATGAGGCTTAATTGCGAGTTAGTGGTAAACTAATTACTGATAACAGTATAAAATAAGCTAATTAACACGTTTTTGTTGTCAAGCCCATAAGCCTGTATACACAATTGTCTAGCATACTACAGAATTTAAATATTCTGCTTGATTGTTAAAATGTTGAATATTTTTTTAAATAGACAGAATATAGATTTCTCGGAAAAATATAATTAGAGTAAAATAGCAACGTAGCTGTTTACGTAAACATCGGTAGGTAAAAAAACAAGTTGGCCTTTCTTTAGTTAAAACATAAAAATATGATTTTATAAGTCTATTTAAATTTCATCTTGTTTTTTACTTATTAAAATAGAAAATTTTATATCGCTTAATTTCGATTTAGCATCCTCCTTAGTAAAGTTAGCATGGCTTTGAAAATCAATATTAAGCATTATGGGATAAATATCTAATGAAGTCGTAGGCAAATGAGAATTTAGTTAAAAAATAACATTTTAACTTCATGAATTGCCCAACTGCTGAAAGGTCAAAAGACTGACGCATTTGCGGCGGAGTGCTCTTCTAACCAAGATGTTCAGCTCTCGACTCTATTATATGCTTTCAAAACTATTTGCAACTGCTTATTATTTCCGAAGCAGCTGCATAGTGTTCGATAGGAACCGTCTATTGTTTCTCTATGACCCAACAGTGCATCCGCATCCCACAATTGAGCTAAATTTTATAAAATTTGTTGCCTACGTTCTACTAAAGCTTTACGTGATTTTAAAGCTAAAAGACAGTAGTCCTGATTTGTACTACCTTTCAGTCGCATTTCTGATTGGAAATGTTGTGGGAATCACAATTTATGGGATACCCGTATGGCATGCAGACGACACTAATTGTATTGCTAATGGAACGCTAATACATTTTCGATATTTACATCGTAAGTGACGATCACTAAAAAAATACACAAAAAATTTGTAAAATGAATTATATTTGACTTTGTAGGTAAATACATGCAAGCTTTTCAGCCGGACACAGCAAAAATTAATCGGTTGATTGACACACTGATTCTGATGTTTATTTTAAACATAGCTGTTTTGAGTATATTCATTTTCTATTACTGTGTTTGCTATCCCCGTGGAGCACTATCAGTTGGTGGATTGATTCCAGCTAAATATTTCGCGTTACCAGTTAAAGTTATTTGTGTAATTATTGACTGTTATTGTTACATAATTATATTCGTAAACGTTTGCGTGTATGGAAGCATAAGTCTAATCTACCTAATTTACGCTTCCCTATTTCTAACTAAAGAATTGAAACTGGGAAGGCCATGCTTTCGGTCAGATTCAAGCTTGAGAGCAGCAGAAAATATTAGGGCCGAATATAGATCTTTACAAATTCTTCATCAAAATGCTATGTGCTTCTTTGGAATATTTCTAGTAATTAGTAATGCTACTTTTATGCTAGCCCCCATTTATCATTATTTTGTTACATTTCGTTTCTGGGAACATTTGCATGTTAGCACTAAATTTATTTTAATATTTGGATCAATTTTAACAATCGGCTTTTGGGCAACTCTTTTGGAATTTGGGAGAGAATTTTTTGCCAGAGGAACAAAAGTTTTAGGTTCTTGGAAAACGCACAATTGGCCAGGAAGCAAATTGGAAAACAAAGTGATGAAAAAGTTTATTAAGTCTGGTAAGCCTATTTTACTGAGCTATGGGAATCAGTTTGTGGTTGGACGAGTTTGTGTTTTAAATTATATCCGTGGAGTAATTAGGGGAACACAAAGAGCACTTTTGACATTAAAATAGCATTCACTTAATTAATCTGAAATCTTTCAGGATGCCGTGGAGTTTTATCCTAAGCATTTTTAGTAAATTTACTTCTGCGTATATTTCAGTTTATGTAAACCCAATTTCTTGTTATATTGATTTTTTTACCTTTATCGCTTTTATATAATATATATAAGCATGCTTCATATTTTAAAAGACATATGGCAAACTTGAAATTCTATGTCTATTTTAGCTTTAAAAACTTTGACATGTCATTTTAAAATAAAAGGTCGAACTGTTTGTTTCAAGAAAGGTTTATAGGACGCCTGGTAAACTTACACGTGGAAAATCCTATATAATTTAGCAACTCAGTTTATGCCAATTGAAATCACAGAAGCGGCATTTAAAACAATTTGGCCTATATAAATAAAAATCTTACTAGAATTTACTCAAGCTAACTTATTAACTTACAGTGACTAATTTACTAATTGTACCATCACATAGGCCTAGGCACAATCTCGGTCTGTGTACAAGAGACTTGTTTAGAGTTAAAAGCCTGGGGATCCATCTAATATAAGTCTTTAGAAGAACCTAAGTTTCGTAACAAAAAAGTATTTTTTTTCTGAAATTCTCTTTAATTTTAATATATTAAAAGAGAATTATATTATGCACTTCATCTCGTGCTAAAAGGTGATTAAAATGATTGTTTCCTATGCTGCTCAAGGTATTATAAACAATATGGTTGCTGGTAGTTAAAAAGATGAACTTCATGGTTAATGGCAACCGTGTACGTTTTGAAATAATTCTATGCTGATTTTCATAGTTTGATTATTTTTCGATTTTTCCAAAATTTTATTTAAAATAAACAAATGATGATTTTGTTTAGGTTTCAGGCTATAGGTTTTCCGTCTTACTCAAATCAAAAAAATTACTCAAGACAAAATCGACACCGCAATGGTAAAAGTAGGAAAAGTAAAAACACAGATCAAAAGTTAGATACAGAAACCTGCAGTTTCTTACCTTAGTCTTAAATTAAAACTTTTCATAATTTACAAAGTTTTTAAAACTCATTAACAAATATTCTTTAATCCCATATACAATGTTTATTACTCAAATGTTTTTCTAGCTTGTGTTCTGTATAGTTAGAATGAACTTTAAAACAATAGTTTTACTCGACCAACTAACAGAAAACTTGTTTTTTTATCAACTCGGTATTGGTTTTTAAGTTTCAAAACTAGCCGTACGTAGTATTTCTTCAATTAAACTAACGAAGTCAATTCCCTCATGAGCTGCTATTTCTGGTAAAATGGATGACTTTGTCATTCCAGGATGTGTATTTACTTCCAAAGCATATAACTTGTTTGTTCCGTCCTCTAAAATAAATTCAGCTCTAGCAGGACCCTTACAATTAATCGCCTTGTACATCTTTTCCGACTCCAATAGCAACTTTTTATAAATATCCTCGGGTAATGGAGCAGGACATATGTGCTCAGCTAAGCCCTCGGTATATTTTGTGTCGTAATCATAAAAACGATTTTTCAATACTTCAATTTCCAATGCGCCAAGAGCTTTGCCGTTCAACACTGCTACTTGCATTTCACGCCCTTTTATATATTTCTCGATAAGAACTTCATCTCCGTAAGGGAAATTGTAATCCGAAAATTTAAATTCATCTTCCTCAAAAACTACAATGATGCCAATACTTGACCCTTGAGCAATCGGTTTGATAACATATGGCCTATCCATAGGGTCAGAATTCAGCCCATCAGTTTTGTTCACAACAACAGCTTCTGCCATATTAATACCGTTAGCTATAAAACAGTTTCTAGACTGAGGTTTATTAATAGCAAGACTTGATGCCAGTAGACCGCTATGAGTATATGGAATTCGCATAATGTTCAACAGACCCGGAAGACAACCATCTTCACCGTAAGTACCGTGCAAACAGTTAAAAACTACGTCAGGTTTTATCTCATCTAGCCTAACTGCAATATCAGCTCCCATATCAAAATATGTGACCTTATACCCGGCGTCAAATAAAGCCTTGATAACTTCCTTGCTAGATGCTAGGGACACTTTGCGTTCAGCAGACATACCACCGGCTAGTAAAGCAACGTGCTTTTTCCCGCTGTTGTTTAGAGTGAGGACTTTTGAAAACGGCATCCAGGAAGATGTTGGATCACTCATATTTTCTCTTCTGTAACTTAACAAATCCAATGCAATGTAAAAATATTGTAACGCTGCAACAAATCTGCAAAATACAAACTACCTCAATATCTATATCAACTATTTAATGTTTGCCTCTAATTACGCCAATATACCCTTTTGATTCTGCTGTTTCAGAAAAGCCAGAACGTCAATTCTTTTCCTTTTATGATTATCTGTCAAAAAAGGTATTCAGTATTTTTACTTGTATTTACCCGTTAACAATTTATACAAAATGTAAACCGGTTCGGTTTGTAAACTTACCCAAAATTTGTGAAATTGGGAAAGATATACTTGGCAAGTTCCACTACCAGTATTTCTAATGTAAACCTGTTAAAATGACAAAATGTTTGATTAAATATGCGTGTAATCGGTTTGAATGAAATATTCTCTAACTGGTGACATAATGGAAGATTTTATTTCCGAAACGTTTTACCTTAAATCTTTTAAAGGTTTTCGTGTTACAAAATAAGTAATAACTTTTCTATTTCTGAATTTTAGAAATTAATTTGATATAAAGATTTGTTTAGACAAAATCTTTTTGTAAGCTATGTTAACGAAATGTGAAGATATATGCAAAGTACCACAACAACCTTCACTTTCTCTTTTTTACTACCGTATGCGATGAAGAACAATAACTGTTTATGGGTTATTGAACCATTAAATTCTATTATTCATTTGTCTGTATAATACCAAGGACAATATTTATTGTAATGTGATATTCGTTTTGTATGAGTCAAAAATGCACAATCTTGAACGTTTGCGTAACACGGAAGCAAAAGTGGTAACCTTGATATTTTTATTGCTCAATGCTTTCAAATAAACTATTTTGGTATGCACAACAAAGAACATCTCATATAGGTTTTGTAAGGGTTTTATTCAATAATTAACAAAACGACGTAAATGACCATTAAAGCTATCCATAGCTTGGGTTCTGTCAAATATAAACACTCGTAAGAATTTAAGCCAAAGCTTGGATAAAAATATATATTTTTAATTTGATGAAACCAACCGTGCAAAGTGCAGTACTCGTCTGTTAAAATTTCTTTTAAATTTTAAAAGCATCTCCAACTCAGCAATCTTGCTTTAAATTATGTTCGTGAAGTTATAAAGAGTACAAAGAGGGCTTTTGTGACATCTAAATAGAATCTTGAGTGGTTCTTACAAAATCTATTATAACCATATGCTTAAGCACAATCTATAATGTTATCTGAAAAATGTAAAATTGTGATATTTTGTAAAGTATAAGTATAGCTTGAAAGGCTATTTTGGTAAAACAAAATAGTAATTATAAACATCTGACCAAACTAATTGTAAGTCTGTATATATGTAATTGTTGTTAACCAACATGTCATTTTTATGATCATAAACAACTCTAGCAAACCTAATACGAGTTGGTAAACAAACTAAAATTATCAGCATAATTTCTCCCTATTTAAGCTGGAAAAGTAATTAACAAAACATTTCATTAAGCTTTCTGGAGTTTTGCTACATTCATATTTGCAACTGTTGCTTTGTATTTACAATGTTAAACCAAGTCACTAACAACAGGAAGCTAACACTGTCAAAGAAGTTGTCCGTATTCAGTAAACTATATATTCATTATGAATAAACTATTTATGTTAACTTCGCATATTGCATTTAGTTTTTTCATTTAATTTAACCAAAAGAAAAAGTGCACTTATTGTGAAAAGATGGAAATTTTAAACAACTTTATGTGTTCTTAACACTTAACATTTCACTAATGTTCACATTAGTCATACGAGAATTTAGATTGATTAACTCGATATCTGCTGGAAAAGAAGCTATAGCCCTTGCTGTAATGCCGACACATTTGAATTTTCCAAGGAGACCTAGACCAAGCCTTATCCTTTACCGTAGAATTAATTTTGCATAATTTTATTTAGCTTTAAATTTGAATATAAATTCGGGCAATGTTTTTAACAATTATTTCAATCAATTGCTGATTGAGTTAATAATGAAGTTATTTAAAAAGATTCTGAGGAAGAAGGTCGGTCGGAAGGAGGGTCATGAGGCGGAAGGGGGTCGGCTTGAAGGTCCTCTGATTTCTGTATCGGGGCCTAGCTCAAATCCTGATTCACACCAAGGTCATCATGGAAGTGGGGTCGGTGAAGTTGAAACTGTGGCTAAGGAGGAACAGGAACCGGAAGCAGCAACAGAAATGCCTTACCATCCACTGGAAAATGATGTGGTAACGTGCTTCTTGCTTGTCCTCTGAGTTTTTAAGTTAACTTGGTTCAAAATTGAATATCGATTTATTATTAATTGCTTTCAGGTGTTGAAAACGGTTTTCAAGTACTGTCAAGAGCTTAAGGAGGTCGCAAGAAATCGTTTGGTTTGCAAGGCTTGGCGTGACGCCAGTAAAGATCAGTGGACCAGTCTAGGAAAGACCTTGACCCTTTATCGGAGAATTGAGGACATAAAAGTTGTAGGTTCTGAGAAGTATCAGATAACCCTGAAACAACTAAAGCTTCGCTGTGAAGCTGTCAAAACCCCCCTGGAGTCTGTGGTGCCTTATCGAAGATTTAAGCTGCAAAACTGGCGGTTTGATGACCAGCTAAACGGGACTCTAACCAACAGCCAAGAAGGTGAAGGGAACTCTGCAGAGAAGCTCAAGGAAGCACGTTGGTTTTGGCGGAACATTGCCCCCAACTTGGTTACTCAGCTAACCTTGGACCACTGTAGCTTTCCGAATGAGTTTATTGTTTTTGAGGAAGCTTTTCTAAGGGCTCTTCCCAATTTGGAAAAGCTTATCGTATTGGAAAGCTTAATTGGCACACAGGCGCTTCGACGAATTGCAGCAAAGCTTAGAAATGCCTATCGTCAAATCTCACGAGTGTCACTCAGTGCTGATGGCGTTGATGGTGAAGCAAATGAGAATCCTCCAGGTTATCAGCACCAACGGCTAAAGTACGTCACTGTCATATTTAGTAATGATCTTTGTCGGTGGTGCCCCTTTATGGACAAGGTTGCCAATTTGGAGGTGCTCTGCATTCGTGGCTCTAAGTGGGACCCTAATTGGGAATTTTGTTTAGTGGAATTCTCTATGTCAGATTTGTGCAAACTGCCGTCAACCTTGAAGCACTTGGATATTTTAGATTTGTAAGATTTAAAGATAGCAAAAATTTCAATCGCGTTCTTTGAAGGTATAATTAGCTTATCTACTGTCCTTTTTCTTCAAGTGCTTCAAGACCTGCTCTCGTCGGATCGGATCTCTATGATATCGGAGACTCTGTGTTTCTAGGAATGGCTTCAAAGTACAATCTCCACTTTCCAACCTTGGAAGTCCTCAAATTAGACCTTGGCATTGATCCCGCTAAGGTGCTCCAACACGTCCATTTCATTAGCGAGCATATACCAAATCTAAAGGAACTTCATGTATACCAACCACCATTAGGGGAACCAGTTTTATATGCCACGGCGTTTGTTTTAAGAAGGATGGAACACTTGCAAGAGCTTCACCTGTGGGGTAACTTCAGTCTGACAATGTACTTTTTGTGGGCAATGCCAAATCTCAGAGTACTGGTTTGGATTACCAGTGCTTACGATAAGAAGTATCACGGAAGGCGACTTTTCAAGGTTTGGGGATCAGAGGTACCTTTTACATTAAACAAAGCTCAGATTTTGGAATACTCTTCACCGCTGCCTGTTATGGAACACATGAGAAAACTGGAGCTTGACTGGGTGCCAGTTTTAAACTACCAATGGAAAAAGTTGGCAGATTGTATGCCAAACCTGACAAGTTTGAAGATAAAACTTACTCGAATATATCAATTATCCTATATCCAGAAGCTGTGGGTGGCACTGGAGAACTTGGAATTGGGTCATGGAAGTACTCTAGTGGCCCCTGAGGAAGAACTTGTCAAGAAAGTGGCGTCATTTCAGAAGCTCAAAAGCTTTGGTTGGAAGGGGTGCCTTTGCACTCAAGAATTGCTAAAGGATACAAATGTTCAGAGTTTGCTTGATTTGGAGGCGACTTTAAAGTCTGAGTTGCCAGAGAAATGCGAGTTTCCTTGGCATTATTCTGAAACAAGAGAACCCGAACAAGAGGGGCGGAAGAGGAGTAAGATGTGCATTCGTGGAAAGTATGAGCAAGCACTGGAGAAAAAAACCCGTAATATTTATAGATCAGATTAAAATCTGTTGTTATAGTAATTTGAAACTGTGTAAATGCAAATGTTTTTGGCGATTGTAACAACAATCTACTAATCTACACTTGTTTACATCCCCAATAAAGATTTTGTCACGAATTAAATCTATTCTAAGAAGTCTGCTTGTTTTCTCAAAAACGTATTGTTATTATGCCTTTGGCTAAAATAAGGAAATCATGTAATGCATACAGTATAATAATTATGTCCATTCCAATGAAAAATAGAGCTTCTATTTCCACTATTGAGATGTACTACTGTGTAACTATGTTGCATGTGAACCCATTTCTTTTGTAACATACCATGCATGGATCCAACAAGAGATAGAAAAGCTAACAAGTAACAATATATATTGACTTTAGTAGAATGGTAACCTTAAAATGGCTTTTGCGTTTCCTGTACCACAAACCAGCCCTTTCTTCTCATGAGCATTCCACTTAAATAGACAATAAGGAAGTAGAAATATGTTGATTTTATAAATAAACCTGTTTACGTTATAAATAAGATGGGATGGCATTTTTCTTGCAAAATAAGAGAATACTAATGCAAGGCGCTAATGAAATGTATACCTCGGTAGCAACGGTGATACTAAACTGGCATTTTAAATTCAAATTTTAAATTTAAAGACAAAGTTTCATCCGGATGTAAATTGCTCTTAAATATAATTGTTCTGCCCATTTTCATGAAGAGAAGATCGAAGTGGACAGGAAATGAAAACTCTGGATATTTTATTATTATTTTTCCATTTGCTTTGTTAACTAAACGTTGTCAAACGTGTATTTTGTTGTTCTTTGTCCACTTCAATATTTCTCATTGTTATTGCTAAAGATGATCATTGTAAAAGTTCAATATTGTGAACTTTGTATTTTTGAGATGGCTACTTCCGGTGAAAAGTTCGAGTTCGATCCAACGTAAGTTGGACTTTGTCAAACGTGCACATTTTCCTTTGTCTTTCTTTGTGTGGAAAATGATAGCTTTTCTGTAAAACCGGAAACGGTTCGTTTTTGTCGCTTCATGAAAAGTTCATCATGAAACGTTTTCTTTGTTTCTTGTTATTTTGTGATTTTCCGAGTTCGAACCCGGAGTAGCCAAGTTTAGTATAAAAAGGGGATGAAAATTGTGAATCATGATGAGTCCTTTTGAGGCAACCGATCAAGAGAGTAATAGTAAAGACATTTAACAAAGCCACCGTTACTTGTCTATTTTTTGGGAAATAATAAAGTTCAAGTTCCTTATCTATTTGGAATCGTTTGCTATTTTATTTCCATCGTCTGGAATAGTTGACCCAGTCATTAAGTTGGCATTTTGGGGTTCCAGAATTGTCCCACTTCTGTGGGTGGTCCTTCGGAAGCATAATTCACCTCTTATGTTCCCAGACGCTTGATAAGCCAAGATAACGTTTTCTGAGTTGTCGAAGGTGGGAACAATAATTAAGAATAAGTATGCCTAAAATAATAGTAGTGCTCAACCGTGATAATACCAGAAATTTTAAAATTGCAGGGTTTCTTGACCTTTGTGACGCAACGTAATTTTAAGGTTTCAACTTCTTCATAGTATTCAATTTAAATTTGCATACATAAAAGCTGAAAGGTTTATAAAAGCTTATATGAACCATCACGTATGAAAATTACATCCTGTTACATACCTACTTTCATAGCAACTTGACTTATCATTTCCTAACATATAACCATGTATTCAAATCTACAATGTAAAGTCTTGAATATGTATATTTTGATTAATTAGCAATAAATCATTGAATGAAACTACTACTAATTTAATGTTACCTAATGCATACAAAATTACTTTCAAATTAACTAATTTCACTATTGACTACACATATATACAACAAACTAGCCAAAAAATGGAGTACACGTGCTGAATAAGCAAGGCTATCTAATCAACTTTCAAAATGAAAGATAAAGACAGATCTCCAAAATACGACTTTGACATATAAACACAGTAAAACCTTAGATTTTTAAGTATGAGGCATTATAGGAATAGTTAATCAAACAATTGGTTTCATCTGCGGTTTCAATTTAACATAAAACTTGGGCTTGAAGTTAAAAAGGTGACGATAAAACGATTCCACGTAGTTTTGGTGGCATTTATGCATGGCTTTAGCGATATACCAAAAAGTTTAAGCTGACGTGTGCGCTTGCACATTCTGGCGCTTTCTGCCTTTCTCTGTCTGCTTGCTGTGCAGTCATTCATTCAGTCGGTCTGTTGGTGTTGCGCTGCTGCTTGGAATTCACTTTGCTAATTTTAACGGTAGTTTTTGTAACTGTCACTTGGACGATTGTTCGCACGTCAGGAAAGTTTGATTATTCGGCGAGTTTTGGAAAGGAGAGGTGACCGGAGCAGGTTGGTGGATAAAAATTATAATTTGTGTGGTTTTTAAAGTGAATTTATTTGTGTGATGCTTTTGTCGTCTGTGGAGTAATAGTTAACAATTAATTAACGGTTATTTTGTAGTTTTTAGATTGAAGGAGTGAGCTAGAAGTGAAATTGAAATGGCTGCTGGTAAGGGAAAAGGTGGTCGCGGGGGAGGACGCAAAGTGGCGGTTAAGAAGGTAAAGGCTGCAGGGACTAAAGCTAGGTAAGTAACTGTTTAGTGTTTAGTCTGCGTTGGAAGATAATTAATTAATTTAATTTTGGACACTTAATTTTGTTAGAATGTAACAGATTTTTAATGGTTTTACGGTTTGTAATTGTTATTTTCAGTGGGAAAGGGAAAGTTAAAGCGGAGAAGAAGGTTAGTGCTGGAGGAGGTGGTGGGAAGGGAGGAGCAGGAAAGCGATCCCGGACTGATTTTAGGGAACCTCCGATCGACGCCAGAAGATCCTTGAGACTGGGCCGGTTACCACCATCACCGGATATTGTTGATGGTCCACCTACACTCACTCCTCAACCTTCTACCTCCAGGGACTTGTTTACGCCTGTTCACCCTCAGCCGACTAGTTCAGGCTCTTCCTTAGAACCACAACCGTCAACAAGCAGGGTACTCTTTTCCCCTCTACCAAGTAGTTCCTCCAGGGAATCTCCTCAACCCTCAACGTCCAGGGCAGCTGCTGCCGGGGAGCCTCAACCATCCACCTCCGCTCAAGCACGCCGTCGGTGGAATGACGATGAGGACAGTGAGGAGGACGAAGAAATGATGAGCCACGAGATTTACATTTTTCAGGAGCCCACCCGAAGTGGAGTAGTTCTTGAGAAGGATCAGCAATCTCAATCTAGACCAACCCAAGTTGCCAAACCCAAAGGTAAGTTGGCTAAAAGGAAGACGCAGGAAGAAACAGAAACGGCTGGACCTTCTGCAAGGCTTGCTCTGCCTCCAGCCAAACGTCCAAAGCCAACACCCTTTTGTCGGCATCGGGAAACCACCAAAAATTGGATGTACGAAGGTGGGTCCGTCCCGGAGTTGACTGAGGAGGCTGTGGCCTTTGGACTGCGCAATGTCCTCTGGCATTATTTGCAAGTTAATTCTGGGCAGATGGTCTACGTTGGACATGAAATTGGTGATGATTTGGTCACCTTTACGGTGGCATCCTGGGAAGTGGATCACGAGGGTGACGAGGACGGGAAGTAAGTTGCTACTTTACACTCCGTTTACAAATTCAAATAAATTACTTAAAAATAATGAAATTGATTTTGTGCTTGTTATTTTTTGGCGAATAGCATAATCCTGGAACATGATTTCGACAAGTTTGCCAGGATTGAGGTTATCCCTGACAAGGAGGAACGTAGCTATGTCCGTTTTCTGATTGATGATGAGGATCTTGCCAAGAGCACATGGGTTGATGTGAAAATGCTTCGGAATGCCTATGAGACTTGGCTGGGAGAAGGTTTGCTCCGTTGTAGGAACAGGGATGGGAGCAAGGATGTCTACGATGACAATGACCGCCAAGAGACTCGGCGAGTGATTGAGGAAGGCAAGAAAATGGCTATAAAGCTGTTGGCGGAATTCGAGAAGAAACAAGGTGAAATGGGGGTGTCACACAGTGGACAAGGTCAGAAAAGTGCCTTTGAAGCGTTTCTCACTGAAAAACGTCAAGGTGGATTAGAAGCTTTGTCCAATGGTCAAAGTCAAGGAGGATTAGAGTTACCACCCAGTGGTCAAGGTCTAGAAGGTGCCATAGTCGAATCACCCAGCAGTGGACAAGGTGAAGGTGGATTAGAGCCATCACCCAGTGGTCAAAGTCAAGGTGACTTAGGGTTGGAGGCATCACCCAGACCCAGTAGCCAAGGTCAAGAAGATGCCGTAGTCGTATCACCCAGTGGACAAGATCAAGGTGATTCAGAGTCCGCACCCAGTGTTCACGGTGAAGACGATGCCTTAGTCGTATCACCCAGCAGCGGACAAGGTCAAGGTGCCTTAGAGGCTTCATCCAGTCCACAAGGTGTAGAAGGTGCCTTGTAGAGGAATCATCCAGTCGTCCCACTGTCACTTGCCTTAATGAATTCATCATCATCAGCCTTTCTTTCGTATCGTATCGTATCCTTTGAGTAACTTGTACTTAAAACACGGTTAACGGTTATAAAAATTTTAGTCTGAAATCTGTTTCATTCTTCCAATGATGTTTGCATCTCCAATGATTCAGTTTTATGAATTTTATTGTCTAATTGGGCATTATTATGACTTGGTGTATGTAGCATTATGTATGAATATTTCTAAAAATCGTGTAAAAACTTCAGATTTTCTGTTTCATGATCAGAATTTCATTATCAATTTTCTTTTGTGCACAGTGAAATAAAAAAATCAATAAAAAATACATAATGCTTTGTGTAATTACCTCTTTAATAATTAATAATTAACTTTACGCTACATAAACACATAACCAAAACCATTCAGCATGACGTGCTTAGGGATTTATTATTAATTTTAATACAAATACTTAATTATTTTGGATGTAACTTGCTAAAATGGGTCTAAGGGGCATTGTGATAAATTCCAAACCAACAATTAAAATGGCTTCCAGTTAATGTGCTGTCGTGTTTAGTTTAGACTTTAAAACATGTCAACTTATTGTCAACTTCATTAGCACAGATTGGTGGTTAAATTAGCAGCTATAAGGATCTGCTTGTGCTTGGCTTATCTTAAGTAGATAAGTTATCTGCGATTACGAATTACGAATCACCTTGAGATCTAGAGGCCACAGCCGCTGTACAGGCTATTGATTCCAGAGTGTCAGCGTGCCCCACTTCAACGTGCTCCAAGTCAACCTTTAAGTTTCCCAAAGGATACAGGATCAGCTGGGCTGGTACCAAGCTTAACTTATTAATCGCCTGTTTTGGAAAGTGTTTCCAGATAACCTTGTAAAGTTGGGTTAACTAACTGTTAATTATGAAGCCTGTTAAAAGGGTTCCGGAGAAGGAGGTCGGAGGGAGGAAGATGGTGAAAAGGGGGCGGTTTGAAGGCCCTCTGGATTCTCTGGTTAAGGAGAAGGGACCCGAAGCAGGAAATGGAATGCCTTACCATCCATTGGAGAATAACTTGGTAAGCTTGAGCCTATAATACAGGGAAACGGTTAGAATACTCTAACCGTTAGAATTTTATCTAAGTTTCTGCGTTTTATTGTTTTAGCTGTTAAAAACGGTTTTCAAGTACTGTCAAGAGTTAGATGAGGTCAAAAGAAATCGTTTGGTGTGTAGGGCTTGGCAAGATGCCAGTGAAGATCAGTGGACCAGGCTGGTGAAGACATTGACCATTTATCGGAAGATGGAGGACATGAAAGACGAGGAACCGGAGAAGAATCGCACAACGCTGCAGCAACTTATGGAACGCTGCGATAGAGCTAAAAGTCCACTGGAAACTGTGGTGCCTTACCGAAAATTTAAACTGCAAGGTTGGATGTTTGACCAGCAGCTGAATGAAAGTCTACCGGACAACGCTGCTGGACAGGGTTTACGGGAAGAACGATGGTTTTGGCGGAATATTGCGCCGAACTTGGTCACTCAGCTAACTTTGGATCATTGTAGATTTCCGGAAGAGCTGATTGTTTTTGAGGATCAGTTTCTAAGGACCTTTCCCAATTTGGAAAAGTTAACCGTGTTGGAAAGCTTGATTGGTTTAATGGCAAGGTACAAAGTGGGCGACAAGCTGGTAAATGCCTTTGAACACCTACTTGAAGTTGGCGTTGGTGGTCAAGGAATTGAAAATCCTGCAAGAGGATATCAGCATCAGAATCTGAGGTCTTTAAGTGTCAAGTTTGGCAAAACCAGTAACACTGTGACCCAGTATAGTCGTTGGAGCCCGTTTCTGGACAAGGTGGCTAACCTGGAGGTGCTCTGTCTTCGTGGCTCCAAGGGGGATCCTGGTTGGGAAAGGACTTTAGACCAGCTTTTTGTGTCGGATTTACCCAACGTGGCAATGACACTGAAGCACTTGGATATTTTAGATCTGTAAGTTAAATTACTAAAAATGTATTAAAGTTTTTTCATTGGAAGATTAATTAGTTTTCTTGTTGTCCTCTTTAGTTCCTTGGAACCTATTCTTGTCAACGATTACTCCACGCTTTCACAAGTAGCCGATGAACTTGATCTCCACTTTGTTACCTTGGAAGTCCTCAAGCTGGACGTTGTTGCTGTTCCGCTGACATTGCTTCATGACATCCGTTTCATTAGTCTGCGCATGCCAAACCTACGGGAACTGCATTTGTATCAACCACCGCTAAGCGTACCACGTGATAATTTCATGTCCACTGCTGAAATGATGAACAACTTGCAGGAACTTCATTTGTGGGGTAACTTCAGCTTGACAATGGACTTCCTAAGGACAGTGCCAAATCTTAGGGCGTTGGTTTGGATTACCAGTGCTTATGATGAGAAGTACCATGGACAACGTCTTTTCAAAGTTTGGACAGCAAGAAACTTGAAGATTCCGTTTACATTAAACAAGGTTGACATTTTGGAGCTGGGTCAACCGCTGCCTGTTATGGAACACATGAGCAAATTGGAACTGGACTGGGCACCGGCTTCAGCAGCCCATTGGAAAAAGTTGGGAGATTGCATGCCAAACTTGACAAGTTTGAAGATACAACTCTCTCGATTATACCATTTAATTTACATTCGGGAGCAGTGGGCAGCACTGGAGAACTTGGAATTTGCTCATGGAAGTACTTTAGTGGCCCCTGAGGAAGAACTTGTCAAGAAAGTGGCTACATTTCAGCAGCTTAAGTCATTTATTTGGAAAGGTTGTTTGTGTACTCAGGATCTGCTAAAGAATACGAACGTACGGAACTTGTTCGAGTTGGAAAGGAGGATGAAGTCTAAGCTACCAGAGAAATGTGAATTTCCTTGGCACTATTCCTCTCAGACTTCGGAAGACGTTTCCTGGAAGAATCGGACAAGAAGCGGAAGCAAGATGTGTATTCGAGGAAAATATGAAAAGGCAGTGCTGACTAAGAATCGTCGTGTTTATGCTTAATATTATCTCATTCTTAATGTATGTTGTTAGCTGAAATGCAAATTGAGTGTAAAATTGTTGGTAACAGTGGCAATTATCAGTTTCTGACTGTATGATTCCCAGTTTCTCCAATAAAGTATTTTTCATGAGTATCATTACATGTTTCATTGCATGAGTATTTTGCAAACGGGTATGTTTATTTTAGTTGATAATTTTTACAAACTGTGTCTGAGATTGAGATGCGTTTCATAGATTAGATCATGTAAGATCGGAGTTTTTTCATTTTCCATTAGCTTTAAAATCGGTGAATTATTCCTAATGCTTTCTGTAATTGCTTCTTTAATAATTAACTTTAGTAGAGTTACTTTACGTTACATAACCCAAATTATTCAGCATCTTCTTCATTATTCATCTGCATTACTTCTTAGGGATCTGCTATTACTTTTACCACAAATACCTTATTAGTTTTGGCTAAAAATTGGTAAAGATCTAGAGAAAGTTCTCACTCTCGAACCGAAATCGATATTAGGTTAATTATCTTCCAAACTTACGCATAATTTCAGATTTCATCACAAAATATTGAAGTTCAGTTACTGAACTTCAGTAAACCTTTTTGGGTGTAGGGGCATTGTGAGAACAAATTCCTAACCAACAATTAAAAGCTTCAAAATGTTCTGTTTAAAAACTTTAAACCTAATAGCTTCTCCAGCTGCTGTACTACTGACTACTTTAATCTGTGGATCGTGTAATGATTGCATAAATTACGCAATATAATTTTTTAAAAGGCAGTATTGGCACTAAATGGTGTAAGGGAAGGACGTCGCAAATGAAAACTTAATAAAAAATTCTGCTTTCTCGGCTGCTCATCCATCAGCTCAAGAATTGCAGAGTGCACACTTCATTTCATTTCACATCGGCTTAAACAGTGAAAGAAAGTGAAAGCACGTCCTTTTTTGGAATTCACTGTTTGTGATTGACGATTGATTAAAGTGATTAGTAGAACTACTATTTCGTCTCTTGTAAAGGGTCTTCTGTTGCAGAAATCGGTGAATTATTCTGTGAAAAATGAGCTTGCTAAACCTTCCTGAGGAAGTGGTAAGTAGGATTTAAGGAGGAAGGAAGGAACTTAATTGCAAATTTGATTAGCTTTTTAATTATTGATTGACTGATTAACTATTTTAACTTGTGTAGATTGAGGGTCACATCCTGCCTCTTCTGAAGTGGAATGACCTGCTGAGGTTCCGCCGAGTTTGCAAAACCAGCCGGGATATCACCACGTCGTACATGCGTGTTCATCCCGACCTGGCACCCGAACTGGAGATTAATCTGGAGAAGAAAAGCTTCAAGGCCTTTCTGGAGATGGGCATTCCTACGACCAAGTTGTTTCTCAAGAATGTAGAGAGTGGATACAGGTTCTATGACGAAAAGAGGGGGAGTATCCAGGATTTCCTAATGGAGTATCGTCATCTGATAAAGTATCTGAGGTTGAGCAAGTTGTCTTCAAGTACTTATCTTGATCTTTGTGGTACTGAGCTAGATTTTGTATGGGCATTGCAAAATCTGGAAGGCTTGGAAACCACTATCTTTAGCAATGTTGAAGATGACGTTGACCTAATGGCTGATCATACCACAATTGGTCAGAAGGCAGTTGTCCAGATTGGGAATTTGTGTTGGAGGAGCGTTGCTTATCTTGTGGCTTGTCAGAAGATTCAGCTGGAGTACCTGCCCTTAAAGTACGAAGCAAGAACTACTCCAGAGACGGTGAGTTGGTTACGTGATCCAAATAACTCCATGGCATTGGCATTCTTAAGCTTTCACAATGCTATCCAGATGAGTCTTCAGCGTTGTCAGAAGGTGAGCTTTAAGTCAATTGACTTTGTGGGCTATCATGATGCCCCAAAGGAGAAGCAGGAGTTGCTGGAGAGTCGAGCAGGCTTCAGGTTTTTGCAATTGTGTGTGACCTGTTTGGAAAATGGGGTAAAGATGAAGAATGTGGGAGCCAAGTGGTTTAAGGAACGAGAGAGTCCAAGGTCTCCTCCAGGAGCTGACTCTAGGGAACTGGGGAATGTGGTTGTGTCAATGGTCAATGTACAACCTGGAGTGTTTTCCTTGGAAATGAACAATTTGGAAAGGATTGACATTCGGGCTACAAGTCAATGTGACACCAGATTGGGACAGGGACAGAGTCTACCAGTTTGGCCGAGGTTGAAGGTTTTGGAGATTTGTGTGGATAGCAACGTGGGTTCCATGGAATTGTTTGGATTGTTCTTTAAGAATGTTCGTCGTGCGGAGTTGGTGGAGCTGGAGCTAAAGTTTCAGGAGGAGAAGGGGGATCTTCCAGTTCCGGAAACGGAGGACATTGTTAATACCTGTCCAAATCTGAAAAAGCTGAAGATTGCGAACTGGCCGGGGACTAATAAGGAGTTGGTCAAGCTGTGGAATGGATTGCAAGGTTTGGAGGAGGTATCTCTGGAGAATTGCAAGCAGTTAAAAGACCATGGCTTTGTCGGCGAAGATCAAGAAAACCCAGCGTTTCTCAAACTCAAAGGTTAGTCATTCAAATTACTTTATAGCTTATAATCTCTTAATCATTTTAAATATTTCAATTTTTAGATTTGAAGAAGCTGTCATTGAAGGGATTGGATCAAATGCCGAAAATAACCGATGCCCTATTTTCCCTGGTGGTTTGTCACTTGAAGCTCACTCATTTCTTTGTTACGTCTAATGTTCCAATCAAATCGGTAATGAAAAACTTCGAGTTTTACTACATAATTCGTAACTGGTACAAGCCTTAAAATATTTATTGCTCATGTTATGTTTTATTTTTAAGGTGACTTTGGCTGGCATTGAATCTTTGCTTAACGGCCAGTTTGCAAAAAGCATTGAGAAATTTCCATTTGGTCAGTGGTGCTTGGATGGAGTCTCTATGGAACAACTTGATGAGCTAAAGCAAAAGTTCCGGTCTTCGAAAATGTTATAAAACTTATTACTTTGTATTATGGATTTACTATTACTGTAGTATTTGTAAGCAAATATTGTTGTTCTATGAGCTATGAGCAGAAACCATGTATTTGTGGTATTCATGTAAGATAAGATCATGATCATAAGCATTCAGCAAGATTACTCATTAATTGAAGTAACATTTCCCATTTCTATGAATTATGTGATTTCTCTTGATATAATAAATAGTAAAATTATTGTCCTATACAAGCTGTTTGTCTTAAGTTAGCTATCAAACACATATCGCTTTTAAATATTTCTTCTAGTTTTCTTACAACTTACAACATTTTAATGTCTCACACTGAACTCTAGTTAATGCCCTAGATTCAAAAACTACAAACATAAACATATATATTTCTATCAATATTCCAATAAAAACTAGAAATTCCACAAATCTAGAATCCATTTTAGCTTGACAACACTTGGGTCTGGCTTCTTGCTAAAATCCTTGGTTGTCTGCTTGAACCCGGTAATCAAGTGGCGCTTGATTACAGAGTTATGTGGTCTTAGTCATTAGTGGCCGGAAGTCTCAGTTTCTTCTCAAAATCTTATAGTTAACTTGTAACAAAAAATGATATTTTTTGATTTTTGTCAGACCGGAAGTAAAACTGACCAATGAAACTTTTCATGGAAGCGGATGTTGAAAGAAAAAAACAGAAGATTTTACAATAAGAATTAAAAGAATGCAACAAAGTTGCACTGATATTACCAGGAATACTATCTTTTTTATGAATACGCAAGTAAGCTTCAAGAGGTAGGTAAACATGTTGATGTTAGCGAAACTAAATACGCTGTTTTGCATATTGGCATAAAGCTACTGGGTCATTAGCCCTTTGATATTTATAGACGTTTCCAGAGCATAACACAGTCCGGTATTGTCATTTGGTGGGCAAACCTAATTGGACAGTTTCAAATTGGGAAAAATAATCTTCCTCCAAAAGACGCCAGTATGAAGGGTAAACATGATGTTTCAAACATCATTGTAATATTTTGGGTTCTTTTAACGGTATAGCAGGTGCGTGCATGGTTTTCTTATTAGAGCAATGGGAAATTGCGTATACAAGTTTGAAAAAGTGTTTGGCTTTGGTACGTTTATTATGCACTAATATTTCTAAATACATTGTAATAAAACATGCGCATTTGAAAGTTACATGCAAAATAAAACAAACGAAACGATGTAGAAATGTGAAAATAATAATATGTTGCCAGAATTGAAAAGCATTTTGCAAAATATGATTTTAAAATTTAAAACAATGCTGGTAACACGTAATCTTTATGGTATCATTGATTTGTTAAATTTAATTTAAATGCTACACAACGCAACTTTACACAAAAAAGTAAGTATATATAATCATATATTCTATGAAGGTATAACTTTACTGTTAATATAATAGTTAAGAACTTTAGCCATACCTGAGTATATGCCTCAGCAAATATCTTGCTTTATCTATAATTTAAGGCAAAACACATGTTTCAATTGTTCATATATTTAATGTTCTAAACAAATGTTTATTTCAAATGGCAAAGGAAAACTCGTAATGAAATGCATGTATTTGTTGATCAGTTTGCAACACGTAAATAGCAATTGATAATAAGACAGCAAATTGTTATTTTCCATTGTTGTTCTGGAGGTATAACCTAACAAACTTGAAACGTAAATGTCAAACGGAAATTACGTTCACTGTAACAAGAAAAATCGACTAAAATAAAAACCACTCACTATAGTCAAAATCACTCTAGTCTCTTATTGTTTAAGTAATTGGTTGTGGTTGTAATTCCACAGAGAGCAATTTACGTCAAGCGTTAAAACTTTACTTTTATTCCAATTACATACAAGTTTATTCGACTATATTCTATTTTCTCTCTTAGTAAAGAAGCTAATATGATAATAAGTCTTTATTGTCAGAATGATTTCCACATATGTGGTTATTACATCATCGACACCAGTCATTTAATTAATTTACAAATTGAAATTTTCATGAATAAGTGGTATAGGTTAACAATAAACAGTAAATGTTCTTAATGGCGGAAAGGTACATTCAAACTTTATAAGTACATACATCATTGAACAGATTGAGATAATACAGCATTAAAAATCGTATCCATAGACAGTAATATTTCATCGGGATTATCAACATCGAATTTTGTAGTTTCCTGGATTTGTTTATCTAGTAAAATATTGTAACACGCACATTTGAAGACATTTTTTGTTAATGACAAATTTTGAGCATAAGAAGGTAGATCCATCCATAAATTCACCGCATTGTACTTAAATGATGATTTTCCCCAACTAGATTTAGGCTTGTACGAAGGTACGCAGTATGATTGACTTCTCGTTGCTCGATTCTTCTTCAATATTCTTATTCTTCAATAGAATAATCTAAATAATTAAAGAAGAAGTCACCTTCTTTACATTCTTGTATTTTCTTACTAAATGCAAGTGCATTGTTCTGATATATAAATTTAGAAAGCAGCCATTGAAGCTGGTTTTTAATATCGCTAGTAATGCTGTCATATTTACGAGTGTTTAATACAAATCTAGCTGCGTTCTTAATAATTTTATCAATAATCTTGACATTGGCTTTACTGCTTCTACCTAACCATACAACACTGGCATAGTTAATGATAGAAAAAACATATGCATACATTAATACAATTTTATTTTCTATGGGTAATACATTCTTCAGTGGATAATATTTACTCAGTGAACCATAACATTTCTTGGACACTTGTTTGATATGCTCGCAATAGCTTAGATTTTCGTCTATTACCAATCCTAATATTTTCATAGAATTAACTCTAGTTATGGTGTCATTGCCTATCGATATTTGTAAGCCGTTAAGCTTCTTAATGTCACTTTGCTTCCCAATGAACATGTATTTGGTCTTACTTATATTTAAAAACAACCTATTGTATTCAAGCCATTCCTTAATCCGACAAAGGTCTTCTTCAAGTTTGCTGATGATAGCTTTAGCATCTTTTACGTGACCGCTTATAGCAATATTTGAGTCGTCTGCAAACATGTAAATTTTACCGTGCTTAATACAATTAGGAAGGTCATTGATCATAAGGCTAAAAAACAAACTGGACAGACTGCAACCCAGAATAATTTCGAGATCAGTAGTTTTAGTTTTAGATTTTTTACAACTTTTATTACCTTGTATTACAACGTATTGAGCACGTTCTGAAAGTAGAGAATCTAATACCGCTTCGTTTATACTGTATTTATCTGATTTTATACGATAAATTTTTCTGTTCATCTTATCGAAAGCCTTCTCCAAATCTAAAGCCAATACAATGCAGAACTTATCATCATCTACTTCAGAATATATATAGTCAGTTAGTGCCACCAGTGCATGTGTTGTGCTGTGTCTATCACGAAATCCGAATTGCTGTTTACATAGAATATTGTTATCGTCAATATACTTATTAAGTTGAGATAAAATGATTTTGTCAAATAATTTAATCAATACAGGTTGAATTGCAATGGGCCTCGTGTCATTAGGCGAGATTGGATTATCTATTTTAGGAACAGGCACAACTCTAGATACCTTGAGTGTATTGGGTATTTTGCCAGATAAAATAAAGGTGTTATACATGTTTGCTAGGTTCATACAAAACGTGTCAGATTCTAATAACATTGTAATAATATTGGAGCATATATTCAATGGATCTAGTGATTTACCTAAAGGGTTTTTCATTTTCTTCCAAGCTTTTTTTATACAAATGGGCGTAATATCAGAAAAAGAAAACCTGCAATCCGGTGTGGAAATGTTAGTAGGTTCAAATTGAGAGGGTTCAGGAGAGTTATTTGTGGAAATGCCAACGTAGAAATCGTTAATTTGATCAGGAGATAGATGACCTGGCATTGAGCTTCGATTCTTTTTATGGAAAGTTTTGTTAAACCCATTCCAAAACCCCTTATCTGAGTTCGCAATTAGCTGTTTTTTAGTATCAGCCCGAACTTCCGCCTTTATTCGTCGTTTTAGCACTTGCAATTTAGCAGCGGTGCAAGACGAAGGCTTACGCATATGTGATTTATATGCTTTTCTATTTTCTTTAATAAGCGCTTTTGTTTGAGGTGAAATATACACCGCTTTACGCTTTTCTTTTCTTTTGATTTTGTAGATAGGGGCATGTAAATCAAAGCAATTCAGTATATTTGCCACAAATGAGTCAAAGTTGGGATCAAAAGATGCAAAGAAGGAGTTAACGGTTAGTAGAAAGGATTGCATGTTTATCTTATCATAATTACGATTGAAAAATACACGAGAAATTGGCTTTGGCTTCTTAAACGGTATAGAACATTCAATGACTTGATGATCTGCAAAAGCACCATCATAAATACAAATTCTTTCATAATTTTGTACGTTAGTGAAAACCAGATCTAGTATATTATTTCCTCTGGTAGGTTTTGAAATGAGTTGATGAATACCCATAGACGATGTGAGCAATGTTAATGACTTCAAAAATTCATTTTTTAAGTAGTTTAAGTCGCCGGTAACAACAAAAGATAAATTCAGTGATAATAAAGAACTGAAAAGAGCAATAAAATAATCATAGTCGGATTCAATTACTTCCCTACTGTATACAGGATGCCTATAAAGACAAACTATTAAAGTACTTTTAAAACCGGCATTAACTTTGATTACTTGAATTTCAACATTTGTGTTGGATGGCAACTGAAACTTCACCTCTTCAAATTTGTATTTGTTGTTAATTAATATACCTGTACCTCTTTTCATATTACTACATGTATCATTACGTACAAAGTTATATTAGATATAGGCAAAACGGAGTGCTTTGGTTTTAAAAGAGATATGAAATATTATGAACGATCACATACAGGGCATACTTTGTTAATGTTTTACATATTTAACATGTTCAGTAATAAGTATTCGAGGTTTTAATGCACAGCCAGTAAATGCTAAGTAATACTTAATTTGTTATTTAAATCACTTTTCCGTTTCGGTTAAGATACAGTCGTAACTTGTATATTCATGACAGTAGTTTTACGCATTAAGTAAGTGGACATACTATCATAAAATCTATAAAAATTTAGCTCAAGCATTTTTTTAATAGTTACAAATTTTTGCCATATCTCGGTGTGTGCCTCCATAAGCAATAACCAAAAGCTTGTCGGATGTCCTATACCAAAAGCAATAAAAATTACAACAGTATTTGAGCTTAATGAGATTTTCTCAAGACCATTATGTTGTTTTTGTTCCAAGTAAGTTTTATAAGCTCTATCCTTATCGTTGTCTGCTACACCTTGAAGATGATTTGCAATGCCAGATGACCACAAAACTCTGAATCGGCTTAGGGTCCATGGATCTCCCCAGGTATTGAAGTTCCAACCCGTTTCCACCTGAAACAGGATTTCTGTACTAGTCACTATTATCATATTTTTTTGCGCGGTTTGGTTAGTATAATTCAATACGCCATATTCGATCTCTTTTAGTTTGTCGGACCAATCAACAAATGCTGTTTTGCTGTGTCCTGTTTCTATAAGATTCAATACCGTTTTTAGAGCAGACTTTTCCGGAAAAACCTTTGATCGCTGGACTACGTTTCGTATCAGATCGAAATGTCTAGTCTTAACTTGGTATTCTAATGCAGGATGGTTGCTCTCACCTGCGAGATAGTGAAATTTACCATTAACTTTAAATAAACAGTCCCGGACAGTATCATACTTATAACGTGTAAGGCAATCTGTAACATCTTTGTCTATTGTTAAATTGGAAGAAAATGACTCTACATAAAACTCGTAGTCCCTTTTAAATAAATCATCAAACCTAGAAAATAATACTATTTGTTTTCGTGCTGTTAGTTCTGAGATATTATCACCCAAATAAAAGTAGCTCATCAACAAGACTCCCGTAGTCCACAACTGAAGCGAGAATGGAATAGATGAACCCTTTATCATTTCTTGTCCCTGATAAAGCAATACTCTTGCCACGGCTGACATTGCTTCTAGGGTTCTGTACAGTTTTGATCCGGAACGAACTGAAATTCGGCTTTGCTTTTCGTACAAATATATTGACATCATTGATACTAATGAAGAAATTAATAGTGCCCAAGTCCAAGTATCAAACGCAGATATAAAACCTCTGAAACTTAGTCTTGATGAAACATATCCACCATAAAATGTTAGAAATCGCACTGCATTAAAATTTGTGGGTAATGTTGGTGCAAATGCCTGACCAAACCAGACTACTGGAGTGCGATCACCCCAAATGAATACGGGATGGAAGTCAGCAATGGACACAATAGACAGATTGATTATGGGATATACTGCCCTAACCAATAAGATATCGATAGATTGGGTAGGATTATCAGGCTCAGCATTTAATGAGGACATCTCGGTTAACGTTATGCTTAGCATTTCTAATGGTATAATTTTGACCGGAATCCAAAGTTTACCAAAATAGTTTTTATGCAGAAAGAGATTGTTTTTCAACAATAAAGTAAGATCAGAGATAGATAATAAACGGAATATAAGGAACCAGTTTTGATAGCCTTCTTTCCCTAGTCGGCCACAAAATTGGCAATACGTATAAAAATACAATGCAGAATGCGATACTGACTCACTTTTCAAAACTTGCAAACACACAAATACCTTTCGAATTGGGACATCGATTATAATATCAGCGTTGCGTGTAAATTTGTATGTTTCTTGCAAAGCTTGTTTTGTATCATCGAGGCTCGAAGATATGTAAGGTATCACTATAATATCATCAGCTCTCTTCCAATTGCGGTTTTTGTGACTGTCAATTTCGTAACAGACTTTAGTGCTGAAACTTTTCCATGTAACAAATATGCTGGCAAGATTTGCATCCAAGATATTATCTTTATCTAACATCGTGTAAACATAAATTAATCCACCCGCACGAATCAAAGGGGAGCTAGGCTCCCAAGGGGATTTATCAGTAAACTTAGTGGAGTTTGAAATAACAATTGTAGTTGATGGCATCGTAAAAGGCAAATCAAACTGCTTATTATTTATAAAGCAAATTACTGTCTGCGGTGAAAGAAATGCAGAAACCAGCAGATGAATGTTTGCTGGTGTTGCATTTTGTAAGATTAAGTTATAATCAGTATCGTCCTGGGCGACGGTGCTAGTTGACAAAATGCTTAAAAAGATATACAGAATCCACAGTTGCCCTATCATATTTTTATAGTTAAGATTTTAAGATGATCAATTTATCATGTTGGACAAAATTTGAATAGATATTAAAGAAAACGCTTATGCTTGGGAATTAACCGTATTGTATTTGTTTGGTTGTGTTAATGATGTTGCTGAGATAAAGTAAACGACTTAAAAAAATATTTGGAATCATGTCATTGCAATGACCACAACGTTACTTCAGAAACAAAGGAACTACGGAATTTTACTGTTAAAAGAGTAAAAGCAAAGAGTTATAAGCAACACGAGAAAGTAAAATTGATGTGAAATTTAATTTGTTTAATGAAACATATAAATTTTCTTAATGTTGTACATACTACGGCATACTTATTTGGATAAGAGAATTAATTACGATTTACTACAAGTTGTAGTCTACAACCAACACCTTTCAAAAGTGTATCGTCCTTTATTTCATATATCTGACTTAATTTTTATATACCTTTCGAAGTTTCTAGGCAGAAGGAGTATATGTTATAAGGGTGCAATAAGATGCTAAAATAGCAAATAATGATTAAATGTAAACGCGTGGATCCATTATCTTAATTACTAATTCGCAATTACTCAGACACATTTAATTCAAATCTAACCCCACATGAATTATTTCCAAAAAGAAGCTGAATACTTTTATAAATTGGGACTAAGGTCAAGCAGCATTTTGACACGTGCCTACTTTACAACCTTTGTTGACTGCTTCAGTAGTACTTTCACCGTTAATTGAATAGATAATTCAAATAATGTATCGTATATATTTTTGCAACTGGCCTGGCTAATTCAATTCAAATTTTGATGTTGTTTTACACAAATGCGTATAGTATGCAGGATTCCTGCAGCAGGAATATTTTCTGATACTTTGGTTATCCCGTTGACTTGCGTGCACGCTAGGTAAATGGAAATTAATGACAAATCGTTTTGGAATGGGTTTACAAGTCTGTCAAAATTACATGCTTGCCGGCTTTATTACGATTGACATTATTATAAATATCTATTACAGCGATTAGGCATTTGTGTTATAAACATAACCTCGGCTTCAAATTTAAATGGTGAAAAATAATCGTAGACAATTTTCATATAACGGCCATTTAAGGTCATGTTTTTTACTATAATAACTCATACTGCAAAATTATGATATCTGTTAGCAACGTCACTAAAAACTTATCGTATCTTGCGAAAAATAGAACATTTTTTCACGTATCAACAAGATACAAAAACAGTTTTAAGGCAGCATATAAAACTGAAACCCTCACTAGCTTATCCTCTCAATATGTATTTATTTTGCAATATAGTTGTAATCGAAATTCGTCGGGTTAAGAAAGCTTTCTTCTCGATTGATTTTTCTAAAATAGAATTTTAAAATAAAGTGTAATTGAATTTTTTGTTAAAGCTTAGCTATCGTTTACCGCACTCTCGCATTTTGTTTAGTACGTTTCTGCTGTTTACCTGAAAATGTTACTGTAAAATTCTTTAAGCAAATATGCTTAGTAACAGACTGCTTTGTGTTCTAGCGATTCTAACTAAAATTGGAGTAAAAGTTGGATCTTTCCTACTACTATTTGACTACCAGCTTAGCAGATTTAGAAATACAAGTGATCGGAAGACAATACGAAAAGTTAATAGAAATTTTGTACTAATATGCTTATGGGCATTACTATCATTTGTAATGACTGTAAGATTTAGGCAGGAAAAAGATTTCCAGAGGTACAACTTAACACTCTTTTTCTGGATAATTGGAATAAGCGCAATGATTGGTCAAATCATTATCTGGTTGAGTACTAATGATGTGTGCCTAATTGCAAACGGCATAGTCACATTTTTCAAATATTTTCAGCGTAAGCTCACGTTTTTAAATATCTTCATATCCTGCAATATTATTAAATGTTTTAATCAAACGTAAATATATTCATTTTTTCAGAAACGTACATGCCCAACTTTAATCCTGATAGTGAAAAACTTAACATATTACTAGACGCAGGTATTATTTTAACATGTGGCTTTTACTTTATGATTTCCGTTTTGCTGAGCATTTATTGTGTTTACGAACCAACTCAGATAATATTTCTGGGTGGATTAGTGCCACATGAGTACTACACATACGTTCCTTTGGGAATTGGGTTTGCAATGTTTCACGTATACCTAATTGTTGTAATATTTTTTTCCGTTATAACAATACTGATACTTAGTATGGTATATTTTGTGTATTTAACACTAACCCTTACAAATGAACTCTTTTGTGGTAGAACGTATTACAGGACGTTAAATATTCTCAGAGAACCAAACAACTTAACACATGCGTATCGATGTTTTCAGATTTTAAATGCAAATTTTATGTGTATTGCTGGAAGATATATTTTCTTTTTTCAAGGTCTTTGTGTGTTTTGTCCAACGCATGGAAGTTTTTTGCTGATTAAGTACTCAGAAGAATTGTATGGCATAGCAAAAGTGACAGTAGTTCTAATTTGTGGAATATACCTTTTTGCTTGGTGTTTTGTTCTACAGTTAGGAAAGTACTTGTATGTTCGAGGAGAAATTATTCTGCGATCTTGGAAAGGAATTACCTTTAAAAACAAAAAGGAGGCAAAAGTCATGAGAAAATTTTGCAAATCCTGTACGTTGGTATTATTGCATTGCGAAAAGGTGTTTGTTATCAAAAGAATAACCCAGTTTGTTTATGTAAAGGGAGTGGTAAGGGGGATCTTGCGCATGTTGTTAACATTGTAATAATGCTCGTTAAATTGTATAAATTAATTGAATTGCAATTGTGAACTATGTTGAAATAGTCTGTCTGAATGCTTATCAGGATTCTGAATTTTCCTTTAAATTGCGGGATTTGGCTTGTCGATGAAAAGCTGGAGGAAAAGGTTTTTGAATTAATCTTTAGCTATAGTTAAAAATAACATGGTTTGAGCATGTTCGGTTTGCATAAACTAGTTTTATCTTACCTATTATAATTTATTAAGTAATTTTGATGTTTGGTTGTACTTTGGTATGTTATTGCTTCATACTGCCTTATACATGAGCTTTTTAAACTTTAAATAATTTTTTTCCAAATTACCTGTTATGTAGTCGTTTCCTTTGCTTCGAAAACCAGCTTGTAATATGAACTAAATACCCAAGCACGTTTGCGATCTGTTTAGTCCAAAATATGGAGTAAATCTATTACTAACCTCATAATGTCCAAGTATAACTAGTAATTATTATGTTCACATAAAGAATATGTAATTTTACTTTTGCAGGATTAAATGCTGTGTCCTGTTTCCCTTGTAGTTTATTGTGTAAAAAAGCGTATCGCTTGTTGGCTAACCAGCTATGAAACCTTTATTTTAAGTACGATTACGCAACAATTCTAAAGGCGTATGTTCTTTACTTCAAACGGCAAATGATTAAAGCGTTTATATCTGCACGATGTTTTGGGTAGAGTTCAAAAGATATTGACAATATTTTACGTTGAAAGGTTTTGAAATGCTTATTTCATAATTTATTCATTATATAAAAGCAATTGTACTATTAGTAAGCACAGTGTTTATGTTAAATTGATCACCTTTACCAACTGCCAACAAGTGCTAAGCTTTATCATTCTTGCGCGCTTTTTACAACGATAGACCCCCACTCGTGTAGGAAGGGGAGCATTTTGGTAGACTTGCTTTTTTATGTTAATGTCAAACAACACTATAAATTAAACCAAGTGTCTGGTTCAATAGTCGATTACAGATTCGGACATATTATGTAAGCTAAATGGTAGTCCTTCTTTTTCAGTTGTGACTAATATTTACTATAACAACTAACGTATATTTTACCAAGCAATGATAGTATACGTGCAGGATTTTTGAGAGCAATGATTAACAAAGCAAAAGGGTTAACTATATATAACACTCTTTAATTGCTTTTGCGATGCTTTTACAAATTGAATCTTTTGTATTAAGTATTCTTTTGTAATATCGGAATTTTAACAATGTCAAAAAATACAAGCCCCAAAAATTATTTAAAACTAATTGGCCATCAATAATAATTGAATGAATAACTGAAATTATTCTGGTATTGGTTTCATATAAATCAATACAATTAACAAGTCGCTTATTTCTGAGGAATTGGAATGTAGCAACAACCTTTCAATACATATAACTCTTATTTACCTGGTCAATAACAGTGCACGTATTGTTCCCCTTACCACACTTTTCAGAAAATTCAACACCGTTAGTCTCCCAACAACCAATAGTTTTCCATATGAAAGTACAATTGGCCTACCACTTTTGCAAAACTTTTTCATAATTGTATTGCTCTTCTTGTCACCCCAGTCGTGTCGGTTCCAAGATATAAGCATTTTATCCCCATTTTTTGATAGTAAGCAACCCATCTGAAGAAAAAAAGTCCATGCTCCTAAAGCCATTACATTACCCGTAACCATGGTAAGTATTGTTAAAACTGGCAAACTGATCCAAAATCGAAGCAGAGTAAAACTTAAGTAAATCAAAGTAATTTGTATAAACTCGTGCAACAAGAACATAAATGAGCCCATTTGACAATCTAACATAGCATTGGCATGTATTATTTGAAAAGAACGATAAATATTCTGTATGGATTCACACTCTCTTAAACTATTGTCGCTGAAATACTTCGACCTTCCCACAGGTAACTCTTGACTAATAAAATAGTACAAATGAAAACTGTACATTATACAAACTAAAGTTATTGTGGTCACTCCACTAAGCATAGCTGCAAATATGTACACGTGAAATAAGGTCAATAAGATTTGAATTGGTACAAAGAAGTATTCATCTGGAATCCAAGCACCTAAAAATATCAAACTTTGGGGACGAATTATCGCAATAAAGGCAGCAAAGAGAAACAGTCCAAAGCAGCCAACGACTAGCAATACCGTTGAAAGTTGCAACAGTTTCAGAAACGCTGGCATTTTGTGTTTGGTAGTATTTTTCATGTGGTTTTCTAAAAACAATAAAACATTTTTATAGCAACCTGACTTTGATTAAGATAAAATGCATTTACAAAGCTTACTTTCAATGAAGTCCAGCAATCTCATCATAAAATTTCCTGTTAATCCTATTCCTTCTCCAAAGTATCTAGACATTGAAAAAATTATCAGGGCTGCAACAAATCCCAGCCACCAAGCCAACTTTATATGGAAACTTCCATTCTCATTTGCAAGCCAGCTTTTAAGTACCAACCCAAACGACAAAATTGCCCATAATACAGCTAAGCTGAAATTGCGCTGGACTTTCTTTGCAATTTGTAAATCGTATGAATATTGCATTTCACCGGAGAAAGACGTCAATGTTAACGCAAAACCTCCAAACATATTGGCAATTTTGAAAGGCCAGTACTGCAATGGAATTGTACGTTCTTTAAGCATTTTTAGGCTTATTGGTGTATATTCACTACAGCAGTGTCTTGTAATATCACAAAGACAAACTGTTTCATGAAAATACTTTTAAAGACGTCGAGTTGTCCTTTTTGCTCCAAATTATGTAGAAACCTGCATTTTGGCCGATTTGGTGTTTCTTCCTATGTTATTACAGTTTCTGTTCCGTTTCCGGATTTACTCTCTACTATCAATAGTGATTACACGTTTATCCTGTTTACGGAAATAGTCAAAAAAGTTTTCTCCAATAAAATTTAGCTGAATTGTTCTTTTACTTTGTAAATTTTAATAACCCAAAACCAGTTAACAATCTTTAGATTGATTTTCTTGCTTGTAAAAAAGTTTTCTTTAAAAACCAATTAGAGCCATAGGTAGATGGGCTATGCAATATATGATTTCAAGGCTGACAAGAAATAGGTTTTTCCAGATAGTTCAATTGTCGCTCAAGGTAAAACAGGAGAACAGGTATACGTGCCACTTGTTTAAAGATACAACTTTGTAATGTCAGAAAAACCATGCTCTTACGTACTTACGTACCATGCTCCACTCCACTGGTTTTTATTTAAAATTAGTTTCCATTTTAGAAACCTCAGGGTAGTTATTTTGCCATGCTTGACATTTTTGTTTTTGATGGCTGTATCCTGTATAGATAGCATTAATTCTACTTGTAGTATAAGCGTACTTATAAACCATATTATTACGTCAAACATTTTAAATTGCGTTTAAGGTAATTAGAGGGTGGTTTGTAGTAGTATTTTGAAATTGGAATTACGTTAAGTGCTAGTTACAAAGCAGAGTCTGTGATTTGCCGTGATTATTTTTCAATTTAAGCATTTAAACTGTCACAACGTTTCTAAAGAGTAAAAGACAACTAACAATTGCGGAAAAATTGACTCATCGCGTATATAAACTATTTGGAGTAAATTTTAGGTTGTATGGTTTCTATTTTAATTTAAAAATTTTAAACAACTGCTGATTGTGATAATACGAAGCTAAGTACTAACTATTATATACGTGATCAATTCAAACAGCTGCTGTATATTCTAAGCTAACTACTACAAGATTGTATACAATTAAGCCTGAATAAACATTGCCAAACTATTTTGTTGCTTATCTGAATGCCAAAAGAGCACGGAATATTCCTCTAACAAAACTTTTAAAATACACAAATTGAGTCATTCTCTCAACAACTATGAAATTTCCACAGTGAATTAATATTAGGCTGCAAGATTTGCTAAACTTTCGCATGAGTTTTCGTTCCTTGGCATCCTTCCAGTTAAATCGATTCCACGAGTGCAAAAGCTTGTTGCCTCGAACATATAAATATTTTCCATATTGCAGCAACAAGCCCCAAACAAAGAGTGTTAACAAACAAACAAAAGCTATAAATGCTTTAACTACAGCGTTCATATCACTCCAACTTCTAATCAATACAACAGTTCCGTAAATGGGCAAAATTGTGCAAACTGCATGTATAACTGCAAAATATTTTCCAAAAAATGCCATCGCGTGTGAATTCAAAATTTGAAAACTTCTATAAACATACCGTATATTTTCAGCTTGTCTAAGCAAAGGCAGTGTTTTATAGACTTCACGCTCTAAATTAAGCTCTTTAGTAAGAAAAAAATTTAAACAGAAGAAATAATGAAACATAATTACCAGCCCTGTAGAAGCTGCAGAACCTAAAATTGCTAATAGATAAACGTGAAACAAAATTGAGAAAACTCCCCATGGGAAATATGAATAATATTGTTCTGGAACCACTGCGCCAATAAACACAACGCTTCGTGGAAAACATACGCAGTAGATAATACACAAGCAAATGTTGCACCAAACGAGAGCGCTTATGGAAATCAGAAATATATCCAGAAAGTAGGCTATCCTGGAATTGTTTGGATCAAATCCGGGCATGTAACGTTCTAAAAAAACAAAAATATTTTTAAATACTCATATAAAAATTTATTGTAAGCCGGATTGCAATAAATTACCTTGAAATAATTGATACCATTTCATTGTCCCGTTACTAGTTTCACACAATTCAAAAGCATTCCACCAGAATAGAAAATGAATGGCAATTAATAAAACTCCAGAAAGCCAGAATATCATGCTGACATGAAACTCATCCAAAGTGGATTGATGACGAAGATTATATAGCACTCCTAGTGTTGTAAAAGCCCAGAAAAAATCTAGACAAATATTTCTCCGAAAACTTTTTAGTGCCTTTAAATTAGATGTGTTGTGAAATTCGTTGGTTTTTGTGTCAAAAAATAATAGAAACGCGCCCAGTTTTGTGCCTAGTTTGGTTAAGCTAGACAAGAGCAATTGCAAACGAGTACTTAACATTTTACATGCCTTGAACTAAATTCGCTAAAATCTAAGGCTTTGAAATAGTGCTGCTTTTTTGTAGTGATCTGATACATACGAGTACCTGTGAGTATTTGAGATTCAAAAATATTAATGCAATTCTACCGTGACCTTATGTGCAATGGTTGCAAGGCTTATGCGGAAGAAAAAAATGTTAAAACATTTTAAATACCTACAACCTTTAGGACATAACTCATTTATTCAGTAGTGATAGCTGCTTACTAAAATTATTCATCCAATCCGTCCATCTGTCTCTCCAAACTAAAGGGTGTGTATTAAATCGGAGCACAAATTTTGTTACTCTACATAAGTCAACTGTACAAGCCTATCGAATTGAATTCATAATATTCTGATACTACATTTTATGGGCTTTAATACCAGTATTACTTGTGGTCAAAACCTAATAGTGTAATGATTCTATTGCTACATTTACTTCGGGACACAAAATATGACTTTTCCCGGGTTTCGAACAAGTTAACTTTTATTTTCAAATTTATTTCTTTAAAGAATTACAGTATAATCAAAGACAACCTAGGGTTTTGATCTCCATAAAATGTAGATTCAGAAATAGATCTAACCGTCTCCATTGCTGGTTTCTTTGGAAAGTTATGGCAGTACGTTAGTTTTGCACATTTTTTTCGAACATGAAAATATGTGCTCTTGAAATACCATTGCATAACTTTCTTTCTACTTTTAATTATGAAATGATCTTTAGTGCATTAAGTAAATGAAACATTGCTGAATACAAATTCACCAATAGCTGGTCTGAGTTCTGCCTATGAGTGTTCTCAAAATGCAAATCTAAATAAGCTTTTGTTTCCTTCTCCGTTGCATGTTTGACTCCCTACAACTGCAGTTACAGGGTATCTTATATTCAAGCGGGTGTACTATTCTGCAAAGAACTATATGGTCAATATATTAAAAACAAAAGAACGAACTTTGTTTGCTTTCTGTACACGTGACCATAAAATAAAGTCAATCTGGATAACAATTTTTACACTCTGGGAAAAAATCAAAATTTCAAACAATTATTTCTTAGTATGAAAAAACTTACACAATATAGATTTTCGTGCAACTACAACTGTATTCTAATCTGCTGATTTTGAGCTTTAAATGGATATATTACTTTGGTATACAAGCAACATAAACATTCAAAAAACCTCGATTGTATTTTGTGCTCCGATTTAATACACACCCTTTATAATTCGCAAACCGTCCCAACCGATTTACTTGAAACTTGGTACACCCATTTCTTTTTAAAGAGAAAGTTTAGGATTGAGTTTGGGCCAATCAATCAACCCAAAGGGGTCAAAGGTCACTTGACATTTATTATTATAGCAAGTATAGGGTCATTAGAAAGGCCTTGTGCAGCTAATTTGATAGACTCCACCAAGGTCACAAGGTCACGGCTAGGTCAACAAAAGTACTACTAACCAACTTCAAGCGCTACTTCTATACTTACGGTTAATTAACAAAGCAATTCACAAATTACTTGAAGCAATGCAGTGTCTTTTAAAGCGGATTATCAAAATGTATTTTGGAACTCTTGACATATTTTCATTGTAAAATTACATTTCGGGGCCAAACTTCAAGTAACCAATTAGTGTTGATATAGTTTATATATAATATATGTCATGATATTACTATTTGCAAACAGATAAATGCAGAAAATAATTGAAATCATGCTTGAAAAAAGGGCAAAGAAAAATACTTTGTAATAGATTGTAACATACGTTACAATCTATTACAATAGGTTCACAATTTCAAAACATAGAAAATGTCGTTTATTATTCAAAAAGGTTTCAAGGTAATGTAATAAAATTGTTTTCTTCAGTGTCAGTCGTTATTTTCTATTTACAGTAGTATAATGACTACGATTAATTTAAATAACTGTATTGCGTAATCTTTAAGTAATTGCTCAAAAAATAATTTAAGCTTATCTTATAACAGTTTTTCAATCGTTTCCCCTTTTGTTAGAGTTCCAATTGTAAAAAGGAGAAGCTTTGTGCAAAAACATAAACACTTTGTATTCACGCATTTCAGTCTGACAAACATTCTCTCCAAAATATATACATAGTTTAACAGAATACAATACACAACTATGATCTTCAACACTAAATTCCAATCATTCCACAGCAATCCCACCAATTTTATTAAAATCTACATAGATTTCTGTTACTTCTTGCTATGCAGTCCATTCCGTATTGCCTCCTATTCAGTTGACACAAGTCATGCACATTCGCAATATCCATTTACAGTATTATCAAAACAGTTTATGTACTCCAGCACAACCAAAAAATACGTGGCAAAATCCTGGTTTCCACAGAAAATATTGTGCGCAGTTTGTTCCCTTTTATCTTGCGTCTGGATGCTAAAAATAATCCGTCAAACTGCTTTAAAAACCACAAAAAGTGCAGCGGAGCATTTTGAATTATGTTTAGCAGTATTTGGCGCAATTATGAAACTCTCAATAATTTTATCATTTTGGCTGAAATCAAATAAATACTGCAATATATTAAATTTTATGGAAACAATGAATATTTACATAACAAAATCGTCTCACAATATATTGTCACATCGATTAACTTTAATTTCAATTGGCAGTTTATACGTTGCTTTGAGTGCAATGTCAGTTTTTGTTGGAATTGGAATTGAAACGTATTCTGTAGGTGGAAGCGTTGCCAATTGGACAGGAGAATGGTGGATTATCAAAATGTTGGAAACTTCAAGACATGCTTTCTTTTTGGACAGCTTGTACTCTAATCAAAATTCCACCCAAATAAGCCAACTGCTTCCAGTTGACTACTTTGTTATTTGCATTGGATGTATTAGCTTCTTTCAAAGGCATCTTTTAGGTTTCTTTACCGATGCAATGGTTCTTGCATTTGTTTTTACTTTATATTTGCCAGTTTATTCATTTGCCAATAAATTAAGGAAATACGTCCAACAAAGTAATACACAGGCTTTAGTATTGCTGAATGATTTAGTCAATCAGTGAGTAGATATTTTACAAGAGCCCTTTTATAAATATTATGTTTTATTCTTGAAAGTAAGCAGTGCTAGGAATATCCCCCTAATATCACTTCTTACGTACACAAAATGAGTTATTCTTCTAACTACCATTAGCTTGCCACACACAACACGAATTTCTAAATCTTTTGATTACTTTGGATTTCTGAGTCTATTCCCTGTTGTGTCGATCCCACGATCCCAACACCCTTTGTCCTCGTACACACAAACACAATCTTTGTACTTTCCAAACTGTAGTACTAATTACTAAACTGTAAATAAATTGTTTAACCTATCCCTATAGTGAATCAATACTGCGCTTCCGTAAATGGAAGGAACTGATGAATTTATATTAAGTATTACAAAATATTTTCCTAGAAGCTCTGTGTCATAAACATTTAAAGCTTGAAAACATCGGTAAGCGTGGCATAAATTTTGAACTTGTGATGATCCACCGCCAATGATATATATGATTGACGTTCTATGATAAGTTCTTTGGTCAGAAGTAAATCAAGATAGAAAAAGCAAATGAGTATTAGTACTAGTCCGGTTGAGACTGCAGAGGCTAAAACATTTAGTATGTGGGCGTGAAACGCAATTGACAAAACACCCCATGGAAAAAACGCATATTGTTCTGGAACTAATGCACCAATATAATAAACAGCCCTGTTCGGAAAAATATAGAAAGCAGAATACATAAACTACTGCTAGCCCAGAAGTGCACCCTCATTAGAGTCAAGAACGTATAACTTTTCCAAGAATTGGTTGTATTAAATCCCGGCATATATTGTTCTGCAATTTATAACAAAGTAGAATTTAAAAATGGAAGTAATCACAATTGTAAATATATATACTTTTGATGCAAAAAAATGCCTTTAACTACTACAAAATGCTGTTTAGAATCAAACTTTATTGCTCATGATCTGTTGTCCGCGACCGGTTTCAATAGGTCATCTTCAGGCAGACTGAAATTTTTAATAAAATTATACATAGGAAAATATTGTTACATTGACTCGAAAATGTTTTAAAATTTTTGGAATTTTTAGAATATTTATACAGTTATATTTTTGTTTTATGGCTACTACAATTACCTTTAACGGAGAAACGATTTTCCGATCTTAGTCATTTGGTATATAAAATGTGAATGTTAAAAGTTATAAGATGTGTACAATGTATAAGTTCAGAGAGAAGGGCACAGAGTCTATATATATTTATACAATATAATGAATAATAAAGAACAAGTATATAACTTGTGGCTTTTTAATGCAAACAACTTTATACCTCAGTTTTGATCAATTACTTACCTATTTGTTCATGATTCAACTTGTCTAGTTAGGAATCGACCAGATTCCTTATAATTTCCTGATCTAATATAATGGAATTTACCTATTGAATACAAGCAAATAACCCACCAGTTAACAACTTGTAAGAAATGTATCATTGTAGTTTGAAACTTAAAACATGATTACTAGCTAGTGCTACAGTCTACCTTATTTACAATTAGTTTAGGTGGGACTACATCCAAATATGTCATGGAGCTTGTAAAATCAATAAACATTCTCTCCCTGCAATGTGAAACTATGAAATTGAAATATTGTTTATAAATCTGCACGCTCCAAGCTTAATTTATTTCAGACTCGTGTAAACTAACAGGATGTTGTAGCTAATCAATAACCTTTTTGCTTCAACCTACAAAATAGTAACGCAAACGTTTGAGGATAAGGGCTTTTAGTTGTTTTTGAAAGCTTTGGCGTGTCTGACGTTTTCTACAGCTACAACAAATTGCAAGATGTCTTTAATGGTTGTATTATTCAGAAATGTGGTATTTATTAGTTTAGGACTACAATGCTACTTTGCAGCAAACATAACAGTAACCCTGGAAGACATAGAATCGCTCAACTTGTCTACAAAGTCTAGCTATGACCAAACATATTTCATGTCACTTATTAAATGGCATAAAGATTTTGTTTCCAACAAAAGCCCCTTTCCTCAAATAAGCAACTTGGAAAATTTGCTTCAGCCACTTTCTGTGGCCAGATGTTTGGTCATCATTAATAACTACCACAATGTTGACATCCCAGAAACCATAAGCTACCCTGTAATATTTCGTTACCTAAAGCCAGCGGTGATGTCAGTTCCTGATTTCTACTATAACTATTCCCGTCCAGTTGGAACCGGTTTTATTTGGACATCTAAAGCAACACATCCTTTTCAAGTGTCGCTTGAAGAAAATCAGGAATCAAACTGTAACGTTTCACGTTACCTTCATGGCACTATTCCAGGAGAGTATGTAGAAAGCTATTGTGTGGAGCTATCCTTTTTGAAATATGTATCAGCAACAAAACCATGGAACTGCCAAACGCAAATTGAATTATTTGCCTATACTGTCCCTGCCATGTACAAGTTCGCTAAAACTAAAATATTTAAAATTGACAACAATAGACACGAGTATAATCTTAATGCTGCACCACAAATATTTTATTTCTTGGTAAATATGAATGGATCACAAAACACACCTGAAATTGAAACCTATATTGGGCGTTCAAGAGAACAATCTTCTTATCATGACATCGCAGTAAATTTCACAACTGTTAGTTTGTACACTAAAGTTTTGCAACCTAAACTGGGCGCAATTTTCGATTTTTCAGTTAACTCGTTTTGTGCCTCATGTTACCCCAACTACAATAACCGTTTGTTTAAAAAATGGAGCAAGGATAATCTTCAAAATCTGAATGAAGTTGCCTATCCTAAAAAGGCAGAGTACCATTGGGGAACCTTTTTTATTGGACCTGACCAAATTGACAATGCTTTCTCCTCATTTTGGCGTAATTTCGAAAAATGTCCAAATGCATACTTCAAAAGGAACAATTTGGTACTAACATCTCAGAAAAATAAAGTGCAAGAAGTGTTTCACGTGTTTGCATATCTTGTGCAGGTTGTTTTGGGAAACTTTACATACTACGTGAAGAAAGAAACTAATACTTTAGTATGTACTCCTGGCAAAGCAGAGTACACTAACGAATATCTACCAAATCCAACTTCATCCTGGCTTACTGTTACCGAATTTCTAGCAACTAAACTAGCACCACTTGAAAGTATGCTTGTACTTGCAAACCCTTTGGGTTCTCTAAGATTTGTAAGCTGTGGCACAAGACATATTGAACCATTTCAGTTTCAAGAGTTTTCCAACGTATACGACGTTTATGTTTGGGTTTGCACTGGAATTTGTATTCTTGTGTTGGGTGGTTTTACGCAATATATAGTTAACGAAAAAGTGAAAACAAATATATTCTCAAAATGTTTTCGATTGATAAAAGTTTTATTGGAACAAGGAGATCCCTTTCCATCAAGTTGGTTGCTTAGCAATGATATGCGCTTTGTGTCAGTGGCATTTCTGCTAGTTGGCATTGTGCTTAGTAATGGTTACAAAAATACAAACGTTTACAACTTGATTTCTCCTAGACGACCAGTAACGTTTGATAATATAAACCAACTTCAAAAACATAGCTTTCAGATTTACGCAACAGTTTCGAAAATTGGCAATGTGTACGACTTTTCTAATAGAAATGTAAGCAATCATGAAAGATATGCTGGGGGTGTACACGCAGTTTCTGTTTTGAAAGGTATTATTGACTTTACAAAGAAGATAAACAAAAAGGGGAACTTTGAGATTTTAATTGAAACCTTAGATAACGCAAGCAGCCTGCATCCTAATACAATACAGCTATTTCGTAATATGGTTGGGAAACGACAAATTTTTACTGATTGGCAATACACAAAAAACGAATCGTATTTTAATGAGCTTGGAGTGGCATCGGAAGAAGAAATGATGGAGAAATATGGAACATACGTACATGCATATATTACAGAAGAAAACCAAATGATAGATAAAGAACTAATCAATTGTAGAAATGTTGCTTTTGTAATGCAAGCTTCTAAATGTTACGACATTGCAAAAAAACTTGAACAAAGGTTTGGGGAAAGTTTACCGATAGATGTGAGCAAGGAAACGTTTTCTTTTGAATCATTGGCAATTACAGTAACTGAAATTACTCCATCGTTTATGTATGAACGATTTCAAATGTTAAAAAACTCAGGAATTGCGGAATGGTGGACAGGTTTTCTGACTCGCGTACATATTCAAGAAAGGGTGGATCCTTTAGAAGCTCCTAAAATGAGTGGAAATATTTTGGCAATATTTGTCATGTGGATTGGAGGAACTGTGATATCATTTATGTTGTTTTTGTTTGAGTTTAGACTTTTAGGTTGGCTTAGCATAAAATATTTTGTTAATGCAGGACAAGGTATTTTCGCAAGGTTCAAATGGTTGTTTGGTGGCAAACGACGCGATAAAAGCTTAAATATGTTTGTGCAGAATTTGTATGGAATTAGGACAATTCATGTTAAATCTAAAACCTAATCTGCTATCTCCGAAATATCAGCAATCCAGCAATACTATCAACTATTTCACCAATCCAGGCATAAAAACTACAAGAAATATTTTAAAACACAAATCGTTTTATATTTAACCTATGACGCAAATAGAGAGAATAAATAGACAACATTACTTTAAATGAATTAACTTTGCAGAATGTTTATTTTACACATGAATACCACAAATAAATCGCTTCTGCTCATAGCTCAAAAATAATCAAAAATGTTTACAAATACAACTGTAAATGCAAATTTACTAACAAAATAATAAGTTTATAACATTTTCGAAGATCAGAACTCTCGGTTTAATTTATCAAGTTGTTCCATAGAGACTCCCTCCAAGGACCACTCACCAAATGGAAACTTCTCAATGCTTTTTGCAAACTGGCCGTTAAGCAAGGATTCAATGCCTGCCATAGTCACCTTAAAATAAAATACAATGTGAACCATCATTATGAATTGTACGGACTATGTAGCAAATTTTATTAAAACTTGAAGGTTATCATTACCGATTTGATTGGAGCATCTGACGTAAGAATGAAATGTGTGAGCTGCAAATGACGGATGACCAGGGAAAATAAGGTATCGGTTATTTTCGGCATTTGATCCAGCTCCTTCAACGACAGCTTCTTCAGATCTGAAAATTGAAACAATTAAAATGATTAAGGGATTATAAGCTATAAAGTAATTTTATCGACTAACTTTTAAGCTTGAGAAAAGCTGGGTTTTCCCGATCTTCCCCTACAAACGCCACGTTATCCAACTGCTTGCAATTCTCTAAAGACACCTCCTCCAATCCCACAAGCCCATTCCAAAGCTTGACCAACTCCTGGTTAGTCCCCGGCCAGTTTACAATCCTAAGCTTTTTCAGATTTGGACAAACATTGACAATGTCTTGCGTCTCAGGTACTGCAAGATACTCCCCCTCCTCCTGAAACTTTAACTCCAGCTCCTCCAACCCTGCACGACAGACATTTTTAAAGAAAAATCCAAATAATTCCTTGGCCTTCTGAGAACTTGCAAGATCAACAACTCTCTGATTTTGCAAGCCCACCAGAACATCCATCCCTTCTGGCATGAAAATCACTTTGCTATCCACACAAATCTGCAAAATCTTCAAACTCGGCCAAACTGGTAGACTCTGTCCCGGTCCCAATCTGGTGTCACATTGACTTGTAGCCCGAATGTAAATCCTTTCCAAATTGTTCATTTCCAGCGGAAACACTCCAGGTTTTACATTGACCATTGACACAACCACATTTCCCAGTTCCTTAGAGTCTGCTCCCGGAGGAGCCCTCGGATTTCCACGTCCTTTAAACCACTTGGTTCCCACATTCTTCAACTTTACCCCATTTTCCAAACAGCTCATGCACAAATGTAAAAACCACAAGGCTCCTCGCCTCTCCAGCAACTTCTGCTTCTTCTTTGGGTTATCATGATAACCCACAAAGCCAATTGACTTAAAGTTGACTTTCTGATAAGTCTGAAGACTCTTCTGGATACCAAGGTGGAAGGTCAAGAATGCTACTCTCATTAAGTTATTAGGGTGGCGGACCCACTGCCTTAAATTCTCTATTTCCACTGGAGAAAGTCGCACTTTGGAACTAGCGTACAATAAAGCCCGGTCAAGCTTTTGACAAGCCACAAGATAAGCAATGATGTGGAAACTCCAATCCCCAAATTGGTCAAATCCGACAATCGCCTCTAGACCATTTTTCTCAGTTTTAGGGCCAAGTAGATGTTCTAGAGTGGTCTGGTCAGCCATTTGATCATTTTCATTATTGCAATTGAAAAAGGTGGACGCTTCCAATCCCTCCAGATTAGTCAAAGCGTGCACAAACTTCATCTCATTATCGCAAAGGTAACTGGGCAATCGGACCATCCTCAGGTACTTCACTAGATGACCATACTTCTCAAGAAAATCCTGTATAGTGTCACGGTTTTCGTCAAAGAACTTGAATCCACTTTCAGCATTCTTCAGGAACAACTTGGTCGTTGGAATGTCCATCTCCAGAAAGGCCTTGAGGGACTTTTCCTCCAGATTGACCTCCAGTTCGGGTGCCAGCTCGGGATGGACCCGCATGTAGGCAGTGGTGATATCCCGCGTGGTTTTGCAAACTCGGCGGAACCTCAACAGGTCGTTCCACTTCAAAAGAGGCAGGATATGCCCCTCAATCTAGACACAACCAATAAATTAATCAATCTTAATTAAAAATCTAATCAAGGTTGCAAATAAGGTTCCTCCGTTCGTCCTTATCCCACTTACCACTTCTTCAGGAAAGCTTAACAAGTCCATTTTTCACCGAATTCTTCACCACTTTCTGCAACAGAACAACCTTTACACAAGGCGAACTAGAAGTTCCTCTAATCACTTTAATCACCGAATTTAATTAAAATGAGGATTAAAATGCTTCTGAGTCTCTGGTCGCAGTCGCAGCTCATGTGAGGTGTGAAGTGAAGTGAATTTAGTGAATGCGAAGTGCAATTCTTTGAAGTGCCGTATTCTTAAGCTGGCGCTAGTGAGCAGCTGAGAAGGACTGAAACGACGCATTAAACACTCAATGACCTTTCCCAACTTTTCAAAAATCTATGGCGCCAAGCAAGCATCCACCTAAACGCCAGTCAGTCAGCTGGACCACTTGACAAGAAGCAGATCTCGTCTCGTCGTCACCTCAGAATCGGTCGCTCGCTTCAATAAATTCTGGATCTGCTTTCGTTGAACTTGCGATTAAAACTACTTTAATTTATAACCGTTAATTAGCCAAGTCAATTAACATTCTGTGCAATTTTCTATAGTTTTAATTGGACTTTGCGTTACTTTTTACTTTGATTCTGAAGGAAGATGGAGCCGCCCAGTTTTGATGGAGTTTTGGAGGGTGCGGAGGGAAATCGGCAAGGGGGGGAGGAACCTGTTGGAGGTGATCAAGTTGACTGTCCACCTGTGGCCTTGGTGACGAAGAGTGACGGGAAAGCAGTTGACGTTGAGGATAACCCGGTGACAGTGACACCCAGTCCGTTTGCTGTGTTTCCTAATGAGGTAGATCCGTCTTTCCTTCCGAGACCCGGATCAGCTTGACCCTAACGAATTTGTGTTAATTTTAATTAATTTTGGTTATCTTTTAAACAGGTTTGGGGTAAGATTGTGACATCTTTAAGGAAGGATCCAGAAGAAGCTTGGAACTTGATTACGACTTGTTCCGAGTTAAGAGAGGAGGTTATTAACAAGCGAGAGGTGCTTTTTTACAAGGTAACGAATTTAAACTAAACTTAACTGTGCTGGTTTCTATTATGAATTGGTGTTAATTATCTAATTATTTAATTGGCTTTAGGTGCTGCCGTTGGTGTTTCCAGACTTGGATAAATCCAGTGTCCTAGCTTGTCGCCGAGTTTGCCAATGGTGGCGCACCAGTGTCGACCAGTTTCTGGAGGAGCATCCCTCCCAAAAGCCTTATCAACCGGAAACTAGCTTCAGAAATGAAACCCGTTATCGTTACTGTGCCTTGCAGGATAAGAACATGGAGTTTATGATGACCTGCTTAACTTTGGATTTTCAAGATAAAGTCAGTGTTATGGAAGCCGCGAGAGAATCTAATGTTCCGCCTCCTTCAATCGTTGGAAAATCTGCTAGCTTTTTCTACAATACTTCCGAAGCTCTTATTCTGAACCTGTACCTTCCTGGGTCTCCTGTTACCATGATGGCCTATTATAATTCCCTGTGTAGCCTACTGGAAATGATTGGAAGTACAATTGAAACAGTGTCAATTCCGTTAACCGGGGGGTATATTTTGGAGGATGTCGCGCATTACGAGGGGTTTGCCAGGTGTCTGCGGTTTCTTCCAAATTTAAAGTGTCTTGACATGACGTATAAATATGGTCAACCGTTTAACTACCAGGCATATACTGAGGCAAGACAACAAACTGTGCAACTGGCAAAAGATTTCCCACTTCCGGAATTGCCCAACTTAAGAATTTTGAAGTTGCACGCGGAGTTACGACACTTTCGTTATTATGTGCTGTTGCGACACGTCAATCTCCATGTTTTGCGTACTTATGGAAACCAGCTTGAGAAGCTGTGTATCGATCCCAACTTGGTGGAGACTTGTACGGAAGTGAATCTCGAAAATCTTACGGATCTCCAGATAATAAATATGGGCGAGTTGGACCAATTTGTCCAACTTTTACAAAATGTGGATGCCGAGAAGCTAAAGAAGATTGAGATTAATATTGCATTCGTGTCAATGGGCAGGATTTTTTCAATGCTGGAAGGGTTTCAGCAACTTGAACTATTTTGTATTAAAATGTTCAAGAGTTACTTTGCTGGTGCAGACGAGGAGCTTCCCGTTTTTCCAAATGTGAAGGCGTTGAAACTGGTTATCGCTGAGCCACCGGAATTGATGCGACAAACGGATCTTAGTCATAATCCTGCGTCTAGGTTTCCACCCATTCTTCCAGTTCTCACTGCGTTTCCCAACTTGGAATACTTGGAGATTCGTTTGGCGAATATCGGCTTTCTACCCCACTTTGTCATGCAGATTTATCAGGATGATGATATTGGAAGAAAGTTGCTGCATTGTAAAGTTGACATGGGAACCGAAGGAGAGGATAAGGTGATTTGGGAGGTGCTGCCGAAGTTGAAGAAATTCATTGTTGGGGAAGCATTTTGAGAATTAGATGATAGAGTTGGTTTTGCATTTTATGTTGAGTGTCCTGCTATTGTTTCAGTCATGTATTCAATTCTGTAGTTCTTTAGAACAAATAAAATCTTCTTGTACTTAATAAATAAATGCCTTCACTTCAAAATTCCTAAAATATTTATTTCTGGGAATTTTAGGTTTACATTTTATTGACCTGTCCAAATACTAGATTGACTGTAGTCTGTAGTTATTGCAACATTGCTTCAACTTCCAAGTAGCCGAACTATAACATTCGCACATCAAATTATTCTGAATTCTATTTCGCTGTTTATATCAATTAACTTATGTAACATTGATTTTAAATGCTGTTACGATGCAAAAATGCAATTTACAAAAATGTTTATTCTTCTACACTTGATTGAAGTCGTTTTATCTTAATTCACCACTGAAATTTTTGTTTGCTCATCACATCTGTCTTTAGGGCATGCCATCAAACCATCTATTTAGTAGATTAACTTTTCAAGTTTACTTATTCAAACGGCACGTGGAAAAGTGTTCACTGAGATAGTTCCAATTTACTGAACGACATGAAAAGATTTAGAACATTTCGACTTTTCCATTATCTAAATGTTTTGATACTAAACTGCCCCCCGGTTTTCTCTAAAGACAAAATTATAGTAAATTGGTCCAATCAAAACCAAAAATTCATAGAAACCAGCACAACTCAATTTTCTAAAATGCGAGACATTCACAACGGCGCAGTTCGCGCCCACGCTGTAATTGCCTTGTGCAACGAAATCGCGCAAGCTGTAAACGCCACTTTATTAGCCCAACCTGAAACGCAATCTCCAATACCAAACATTTATCCCACTTTGGCATTATACGTACCCAGTAGTGGAGAAGGTGAAAGAAGTGTTTATAAATTGTGGCTAGCTTGGCAACAGAAATTATTTAACGATAGTAGTTTATACCAAATACGCTATGTAGAATATTATGCTATGCCAATAAATTTTGCATACTGCGACTGGCCACATTGGCAGCGTGAACAAATTTGGACTTTTCCTGTGATTGTAGAGCCATTTAGAAAGTACACTTGGTTTACCCTATTTTTTACAACTTTCGCTTTATGTGTTTTAATCTCCTTTAGAATTCATCAGTCATTTGTGTACACGGCTATGATTCTTATTTCTATTTTAATTACACCCAGTGTTACCGGTAAGGTTCCTAAGTTTACTATGCTATTTGTTCTTTGGGCACTTATGTGCCAAATTTTGGTAAATATTTACTCTGGAGAAATGACAGGTCGTTTGGTAGCTCCAGCTAAAGAAGAACTGTTAACCTTAAAAGATCTTCAGGCTAATAATTATTCTCTACTTTTTCCTGGCAGTGGTTTGGCAAATCATGTAAGAAGTTTAGGAATTATTAGTTTAGAAAAAATGCTGAAAAATCCAGAAATTTTGGCTGACGCTGAAATCAATTTAAATCTAGCCATAAGACAAAAGAAAGCTTTGGTTTTACCATGGCCTATGATTTTAGGGTCGTGGACAGAAGCAAATACAATAGCACAACAAAATGGACGCAAATGCTTTATTGGGGATAAACTAACGCCGTTACCAGATCTTCAATTTTTTGTGGTTATTCCTCGGAATAATTCAAAGGTTGGTTGGGTCAGTGTAAGATTTGCAGAAGCGGGTATATTTTATTTGTGGTTTGAAGAGTTTCTGGGATTGGCGATGTCAAGTAGAGTGCAGGACAGATTTAGAATGGTAACACCAACAAAAATGGATGTGGTTATGTTGCCAAAAGCATTGAAGTTGAATGGACGAATAAGATCAGTATTTCTTCTGTGGAGTTTGTGCGTTGTAATTTGTGTAGTGGCATTAATTATGGAAATTGGTATTGATAAAGTTATAGCAGTTAGAAAAACAAACTGATGATACAACTATGTTCAAAAAGTTGAAAAAATACAAAAGACACGCGTACAAAAAATAAAACTGTTTATTTTTGCTTTGACATTGTTTGATATATTGGTTTCAGAATCGATAGGTGCACACCCTAAAACGACAAAAACTGTTTTTAAAACCCATAACCTTGTTCTACGTAATAAATATGACAATAGTTTTGAAATATGAAGAGTGTTTACGTCTTTTTTATTTTGTAAATATTGCGTCGTTCTAACACTTTGAGTTGTTGTTTGCATGCACATATTTTTGTTCAGAGTGAAAGCTCACTTTCTCTGACAAACGCAAACATAATGGTCATTCGTATTTATTCTGTAGCTTTAATATTTCTCTGCTTCACTCCAGTTGTGAATATGGCACCAAAGTCCTATTTAATTTACGACAGGTGGGGAATTTCAAACTGGGAAATTAATAGTTTATTAGCTGAGACAAGAGAACGTCGATTCTATCTTCATAACAATGGAAATACTGTGGCGAGTGTTGTAATATCTAAAATAATTTCGGATGCTTTAAACCTAACACTTATTGGTCGTCCTGATTTTGAAAATAAAAGGATTCGCACAAAATTTCCTGTAGTAGTTTCAGATCTCCAGTTTTTCGAAAATCCGTGGAGAAATGTAATGAAGTATTACAATATTAACAAAACTGGAATATTTACTCCTGTGGATACAGTTTACTTCAGTTTTCTTTATTGTGACAAACCCAAAAGAATTCAGGAGTCTATTTGGAATTTCCAGATTTTTACAAATCCGTTTGCCTTAGAAGTGTGGATATTGATTTTTGTAGTGGTGATTTTAATAAGCTTGATATCATTTACAAATAGAAATGGTGTACAGTTTCAAATATTTTTTACACTTTCCGTTTTGTTGTCAATTGGACCATCAGCGGATGCTCAGTGTAAACAGGATTCTAAATATAGTCTACTGTTTGTTTTGTGGATGACTATGGCAACTGTTTTGGTAATATTTTACAATGGAGAAATGACTAGTGTAATAATTTGTCCAAAAAGGGACAAAGTTATGCAAAGATTTACTGAATTGTTAGGACAAAACTTTTCATTACAATTTGAGTCAAGAAATGTTTTGGGTTTGATTAAAAATACGGCTAATAGCTATTGCAAAACAAAAGGTGCAAATATAACTGCCAGCATAGCAGCTTTAAAGTATTTGGTAAACAGTAAAAGTGCAAATTTTTCTACGTCATTATTTTCATTCTACAGAGATATGTACTATAATTCAAAAACTGCTACTGTAACATATTCCCGGAAAATTATTCGTTTAGTGGCTAATCTAAAATCTCATTTTTCTTCGGATAATACGGCTATTCAAAAGCAATGTTATTCTGGAGAGGAGAAGCTTAACATGGGGGGAATGTATTATGGCTTTATGCCACCAAAGCATACAAAACCTGCAAAGATTTTTCAGTATTTGTTAGAATCAGGTATTTACGAAGTTTGGTTAGGAGAACAGTTTAGTCTCCCAGAGACTAGAACATTGCCAGTGTACGCCAGAAGAACGTTTAAAATTAAAGTGACGTGGAAAGAAATGGCAAAGACAATGTCTCTAAGGCTAGAGGAGAAAATAGTAACTGTATTTTTACTGTGGGCCAGTTGTTTAGGGATTGGTTGGTTGGTATTTTTTGGTGAATTTTTTAAAATGAAATTAGACGGTACTGAAATTATTGTACTAAATTTAGAATAAGTTGGATAAGCCAAAGTGTGCATTCAAGTGTAAATGCCATTTGAAATATATTTTTGTCATTGAAATTCAATTAAGGTAAAATGTGTACTTTTAATTACATTAAAACATTTTATAAGTTTATACACGCGCCGGCAATCCATTCAGTTATTTTACATCTAAACTCATGTAATCATGCCTTGCACAAAACTGTTTCTTACAGGAATATATTTTTTTCCAAATTTGCTATTTATTTTAGCTTCTTCTCAAAACAAACTCATAATCAATTGGTCGGAACAAACTCAAAATTTTATAGACACTGTGCAAGCTCAGTACTCACAAATGCGATATTTTCACAGTCACGCTAATCGCACTGCGGCAATAATTGCTTTATGGATTGACGTTGCTAAAGCAATTAACTCAACATTAGTAACAGAACCAGATTGGGATTCTCCTTTAGACAATCCAGACCCCACTTTGGTGTTGTATGTGTCCAGTACTGGAAATAACTCTAAGGACTTGTATCCCTTGTATATTGGCATGAAAGAGAAATTAAACAGCAGCCAGGTTTTAAACCAATTTAGTCTTGTTCAAGTACCCACGTTACCCTTAAATTTTGCTTATTGTGACTGGCCGCATTGGAAACGAGAAAGGATTTGGAAGTTTGCCGTGGTTACAACACCATTTACCATAGGAACGTGGACGTTTTTGGGAATATCGATATTAGCGTTATGCATAATTTTGTCGTTTAAATTTTCAAAGTCAATTGTTTATACAATTTTAATTATAATTTCTGTTTTACTTACTCCCGGCACTAGTGGAAACATACCTAAATGGTCTTTTCTTTTTATTTTATGGGCATTTTTGTGCCAAATTGTAACAAATCTTTACGCTGGTGAAATGACTGGTAGATTAGTTGCTCCACCGGAGGAAGAACGGTTATCCTCAATAGCGGATTTATTCAAAGGAAACTATTCTTTAATATTTCCTACTCCGAGAATTTTACTATATACAAAAAGTTTACAGCTGCCATTACTTTCTACAATGTTAAATAGTGCAGAGATTTTGCCTGAAGGAGAAATGTACATAAGTTTAGCAACCAAAGCAAAAAAGGCGTTGATTCTTCCCTGGGCTCTGGTTATGTCTGCTTTAACAACTTCTGATTTAATTGCGCAAGAAAAAGGACGTCATTGTTTTGTTGGGGCAGAACTAACTCCTGTAAAAAGCATTTTATTTTTTGTAATTATACCAGCTAGTAATTCTAAGGTATCTAGTGTTAGCTTTAGATTCTACGAAGCTGGTGTTTTTAATATTTGGCTTCAGGAATTTATTAATTTGTCAGTGGCTGAAAGGGTACAGGAAAGGGCTAGGGTGCTTTCACCAACAAAATTTTATTCGGCAACAGAGCCAGAGGCACTTAAGCTGAATGGTAGAGTTCTGTCTTTGTTTCTTTTATGGGCTATTTGTTTAGCTGTTTGTGTATTGACGCTGATTTTGGAGCATTTTGTTTCGCATTTTGTACCATGTGTACAATGGTACTGTATTAAGTTGGCATTTAAATAAAAACGCATTTTAAATAATTTCTAATAAATGTTCTACTTTAATTGATTAATTTAAACTGACGTAAATCCAGTTGTGACTGTTGCGACAAACAGGCCGTTTTTATAATTTGGGCTGGGTTATACCTAATAATTGGATTAATTTTAAAGTACATCCAAATCAAGTCAAATATTGACAGGTTCACAGTTGTCTACTTTGCTGCCCAGTCACGATAAAATTAATCAAATTAGGATTTGCAACAATAAACAACATTATTTTTATTAATCTTAGTTTTCAAGCAAAATATTGAGTGCATTTTAAATTCTGTCTCTGTACTCGCATAACTATGTTATTTAAGCGACTTGTCTTCATTTTCAATTGGTTTTCAATATGTTACCCAGTTTATTCTCAAAACCAACTTATTATGAGTTGGTCCGAACAATCCCAAAAATTCATAAAAACCGTACAATCCCAATATTCCCAAATGCGCAATATTCATAGCGAAGCCAATCGTGTTACAGCTATTATAGCTTTATTACTTGACATTGCCAAAGCAATTAACGCTACCTTAGTTACGCAGCCTGATACCGAGTCTCCAATAAACAATAAGCAGTCTACTATGGTGTTGTACGTTGCAACGACTGGGAACAATACCAAAGACGCATTTCCACTTTGGTTGGGTTGGCAAACAAAGCTGAAAAATGGTCTTGTTTCCCATCAACTCAACTTTGTTCAAGTGCCGACAATGCATTTGAACTTTGCGTATTGTGACTTGCCTCAATGGAAACGGGAAAATATTTGGAAGTTTTTAGTGGTAACCAAACCATTTAAAAAGGAAACTTGGTTGGTACTCAATCTAGCTATTTTTGCGTTGTGTGCTATGACTTCATTAAAATTTCGCCAGTCGATTGTTAATTCCTTTTTAATCATAATTTCTGTTTTGTTAAGTCCCGGCGTCTCAGGCAAGATTCCAAAGTGTGCCTTTTTATTTCTGGTTTGGTCATTGTTTTGCCAAATTTTAACAAATCTTTACGCCGGTGAAATGACTGGCAGACTTGTAGCTCCACCGGAAGAGGAACGACTATCCGGAATAAGGGATTTATACTTAAGAAACTATTCCCTTTTATTTCCAAATAACAGACTTATGCTATTTGTAAAAAACCAAGAAATTCCTATACTTTCCCAAATGCTTAAAAATCCAGAGATTTTACCAGAAGAGCAAATGTACAACAGTTTAGCGTTAAAAACTAAACGAGCTATTGTTTTACCTTGGACTTCGGTAATGGGGTCTTTAACAGTGGCGGATAAAATTGCGCAGAAAAAGGGACGTAGATGCTTTATAGGATCAGAATTAACATTAGTGGGAAATTTGTTGTTTTTTGTCATTTTACCCCAAAGAGATTTAAAAATTGTGGAAGTCAACCGTCGCTATTATGAAGCTGGGATTATACAAGTGTGGTTTAAGGAATTTGTTGCTTTATCGGGCGCTAGTAGGGTGCAAGACAGACAAAGAGTGCTTTCACCAACAAAGTATGTGTACTTAACATCAACAGAACCAGAAAAACTTCAGTTAAATGGTCGTGTTCTATCAATATTCCTTTTATGGGGAATTTGTATACTTATTTGTGTTTCTATCTTAATTTCTGAATATTTGTTTTGGCAATTCAAACTTAAAATATTAAAACCAGGTACGTCCCAAATATATTTTGACTGAGCTAAAAAATAAGGTTATTTGAAGGTTACTCGTGACATAAAGAATTACGCACTTAATGTACCTAGACACGCCTTAAAACTGTCACAATAGATTGTGTAATGGTTACATATTAAATATAATATTTTAACTCTATTTACTTTAGAAATGCGTCGTGTTCTTATGTATAACTAGTAAATCATAGGCTTGTTGCACAATATAAACAAGAAGCACTTATTTGTGTACTTGAAATTGTCATATTTTGTCATAATAAAACCTAAAAGGTAGACTCGGTGTGTTTTTGTTCAAGTGATAATTGAAAATAAATGGCAGAATTGTAAACTGAATGGCAACAAAAAGCCTATTATATTTTCAAAGTTCCAAATTTCATTTTTTATTAGGTGTACCTTGTTTTGAAATAACATTTTCCTCGGAAACATATTTTGAATATCGTTTTGCCAATGACTGGCATTTTGACTGGGTTCTTATAACATTTATGATTCGAAGAGAGTACAAAGCCGAAGGAGGTGAGGTAAGTTCTTCAATAATACTGTATAAACTTATAGCCGCCGCTTTAAACTCAACTTTACGGTCAGCCGTGAATCAATTAGAAAATATGGCCAAGTTTGGTGAGAATCCGTTAATAGTTCCCAGTTTGAGTTTTACGACGCAAATCCCAAAAATGTACTTATGGATAATTTGGGTCTAAAAACAGTTCCGTATTTGTGAGCCACAAAGTATCACAACTTTTTGAAAAGTGGACATATAGTGTATGGTATAAGGGGCTAATTCAAGGTGCATATAGGAAATTATGAGCTCTTATCCAAATTACTATTATCCAAGTTCGGGGTTTTTAAAGATTGAATACAGGATATTTTGACAACTGGAACATTATTTATCAAAATTGGATAAGATTTTACATTTTTTATTAGCATTGCTGTCGAATTGCTAACCTGATGCACTGACCTTATTTCGGTTGTGCGATGCGAGAGGAATGGAAAGAGTAGTCCTGGCATGCGGTTTTCTTTTAATGCTTTGGAAATTCTATTCTCGTATCGGACAGCCTTGTAAAAGAAAGACGAAGGATATTAGGCTCGGGAAAGCACAGGAAAGAAAATCCTCTGAAACTACCTTTTTAATGGAAGGTTTCGCCTTTTTCTTAGCAATGAAAAATATATATTGAGACATGTATATTTCCACATTTCATATGGGGATTCAAAGAAATATTGACTTGTTTGACGGAACCCCTTTATGTTCGTTGTAGGAGTAGAGAATATACAATCGTCATTAAGCACTATGCACAGTGAAGTGCAGGTGCTTCATAGGTCTGCATATTTTGCAATAAACGTAAGGAGCGTAAATTTCTATTCCCTGGGTCAGGCTAGAGCTGTGGTCAACCTAGTCTACATTTATGTATGCCAAAACGTTCTTCCTCTTTGTTAGTATAAAAAGGTGCCTGTATGCTTTTTTCGTGTACCTAAAAAAAAGGGTTAAGTCCTTGATATTAACTTTTACATAGTATATTCTACTAGTCTTTTGTCATCTAAAAATTTAAATGTGCTAGAACATGTGTACATTTTTATATTATTTGAGTGTTCAAAAAGGTTTTGGGTTCTTTGAAAAATCTCTTTTTATTTTCTTGGCTGTCGGATTAAAGGATTTACTTTTAAAAATCCAAAAAAGTAGCATTGTATGCATGGTGGTGCACTTTGTTCAAACAAAGCCGACTTTGTACTTATGTTTTTGTTGTTTCAAATGGAAATGTAAAGACTATAATAAGATATGTGTATTTGTGCTAAAATACGCAAAACTTTCTTTGTAAGGTCTACTTTATTGTGGCATTTTCAATTTAGTTGAATTCTGTTCTTGTTCAAATGTTTTACTTTTTCGGTTATCTTACTGACAGAATAAAGCGATTTCCTCCAAGGACTCAAAGTTACACATTTTTTTACACATGCAAAATTTTTCGTACTACATTTCTCGTTCTCGTGTTTCATTGTCTCATACGCGTACTATAGTTTTTCGTAAAAATCTGAAAATTTCTTAATAAGAAAGTGAAACTGATAAATAATTTGAATTATGAAAAGAAGTTAAACCAATTTGTAGAAGAATACAATTTTTTCTCCAACGTTATTTATGCTGTTGAAACTGGTATAAAAATTGCCTTGTAGTTTACAAAAATATACATAGAATTTCCTTGGTGTGGTGTACATTGTAATATTAAGTTAACTCTGAATAGTTCCACCGAGAAAACAGTGTTCTTTGGGCAAACCGTGTCTCCTAAAAGCGCAAACTTTATTTGAACAATTTTTATGCGTGTATAGGAATAAATAAATACAGGTTTTGTAATATTCACAAAATGAGTTCACACAAGTGCAGGTTCTGCCACAAGAATCTTGCTACCAACAGTAGTTTAGGCGCGCACATTAAATCGTTTCACATGGGCGATGCAGGAAAAAAACAAGTCTGCATATTTTGTAATAAACGATTTTTGCTTCGGGCAAGGCTTTTGCTTCATTTAATTGGACACACTGGGGAAACCCCATATCAATGTAAAGTTTGCAAAAAAGAGTTCTCCACCAAAGTTGGATTAAAATGTCACAAACGCTTACATTTTCAAAACAGAGAATTCATTTGTTCAATATGTAGTGCTGCATTTTATAGATCATCGCAGCTAAAACGACATATGATTGTACACACTAATGATCGTCCATTTAAGTGTCGTGTCAGTAAAGAATGTCATCAAACCTACAGAACAGCAGCATATCGCAGCTTGCATGAAAAATCTCACACTGCAATTGGAGTTCCTAAAAACTGGAGCTGCGTTTTCTGTGAACGGTCTTGCATAACAAAATCTTCTTTAGAGTTTCACATTCACTCAGTACATACACGAGAAAAACCACATAATTGCGAGCTATGTACTAAAGAATTTGCTTCGAACGCTGGTAAAAACAACCACATCCAGCGAGTTCACTTATTTGAAAGACCATACAAATGCAACATCTGTGGAAAATGTTTTTTGAATAATTCAAGGCTTCAAGTTCACAGTATTTCGCACAAAAGGTTGGAAGACTTCAACATTGAATGTAATCAATGTGGCAAAAAGTTTCTCAGGATGTCATCTCTAAAACGCCACATAAGGCTTCTGCATACTCAACCTCGCTACTGGATGTGCAAACGTTGCAACATTGCTTTTTCATCAATGTCTGACTACGCTAGACACCACAACAATCATATAAAGGAAAACAAAATTGCACATTACTGTCTCATTTGCAATGACAAACAAGTGTTTTATGCTAAGAATAGTATGTTAGCTCATATTATTAGCCATACCGAAGAGCGCCCTTATTTTTGCCGTTATTGTCCAGTGGAATTTAAGCATTACTACAACCGAGATATTCACGAAGCACGGAAACATGGACATAAAATAGAGTAACATAATGTAGATTTGTTTGGAATTGTAGGATAGTAATGTTTGCTTAAATCTTTCCAATAAGTTGTAGTGTGACTACGGTTTCTATGGACAAGTATAAAGTTAAATCCTTTTACTTCTATAAAGATTTAATAAGTTCTGTTACTGTTCGAAATGATTATGCATAGAGTTATGAACACGTTTGGAGTGATTTGTAAGAATAATTTTATTCCGGCGGTATGGGCGTTTACATTGCCTTTTAACTAAGCTAAGCTAGGTTATTTATTCGTAATTTGAATCACTTTAAGTTGTACAGATTAATGACAAAGTTTATTTTGAATTTAGCTAAACAGCTATAGTTGTGTATTGTTAAATTTGAGAACCTTAATTTTGTTAGATTTTAGGTAAATTGTATTTTCGTGTGATTCTGTTACACTATTAGCATTCATTGTTTTGTAAATTAATTATTTTCTAATGTTTAAGATGTTACGGACAAATATACATTTGTCATGAAAAGTAAAACTCAGTAAGTTTGTTACTGTACTTATCGTTTTACTTAAAAATATTTATAAACACTTTTATTTCTATTATTTGATTTATAATATTGGTTGTTCTTTCAGTCTTATTTTACGACTTTCTGTTTTATGTTTTTCTGTACACAACAAGAATAACATGTCATTACAAGAATTTAAACAACACATTATATGAAAACTTGATCAAATCTAGTTTCTTTCGACATATTTTGTTTGTTAATACATTTAAATGCCAGGTCGGTCTTATGAAAGAATCCCCAAAGAAAAAATCCCCAACGATAGAATCCCCAATTTTCTTCCCCCAAACGAAAAAATCCCCAATGCGTAAAAATACCCAACGAACTTTTCCCCAATTTATGACAAAATCCAACATCACATTTGCATATAGTAAATCATGCACATTACCCCAATACAATGTCCTGAAATAAGCATTATAATGGTCATGGTTTTTCCAGATCATTATACTCCTGACTCAAAGCTTTATACTGAGCTGAGCAAATGAAAACTACATTCATTTTAAGGTATGTTGCGGAACAGTAAGATTACAACCATATTCTATTCCAGTTTCAACCAAGTCAAGCAAAGCCACAACTATAGCAAGTGAATTAATTCATGAGGGGCTGATTTGCGATTCATCGTGATTTCAAAAGTAAAAGGCTTATAGTTCGTAGAAGCTTATTGTGCCAATTGAATCATAAGTCAAAATCATCGTAATATTTCAAATGTAACCTGAACGACTCAAGGTTGCTCCGCTGGCATAATTATATACAAATACGGTGGTAATGAGTGCACATTGTAAGTTTAAAATGTCTGCGGGAGATCATGACCACTTACCTAACCCTTACCCTTACAAAAACTCTTACAGAACTTTGAAATATCAAGTAGTTACTGCTGCTAGATACATTGTAGTGCAAAATGAGTTTTTGTGGGTAATTTTTTGCATTGGGAATTTTTTCGTTGGGGATTTTTTCGTTGGGGATTTTTTCGTATTGGGGATTATTTCGTTTGGGTAAAAAAAATTGGGGATTCTTTCGGGACACGGCCAGGTCAGGATCATGTTAATACATTTTGTTTTGATAAATTGTCTATTGTACTCCACAAGTTAATAAATCATGTGTGAAAACGGCCTTGTGTAAAATAGTTCTCAGTATTGATCATAATTAAAATCATTTGTCTAATATTTTGTGCTTATAAATACGTCTAAACAAAACACTTAGCTTATTTAGTAGTTAATCACCTTTAAGCTGGTTGATAAACCTAATCGTAAAAATGGTTCGATAAACTAATGCTAAGAAATTAAAATTATATAAAACAGAGTTTGTTTGAATTCCGTTCTAAGTATTCTTATTGTTTTTTTTGTCATTTATATGGTTTCTACAGCAATTTTTACTGGTAAATCACCCTTTTAATTTTCATCAGAAAAATTTCATTAAAACCCTTTGTGCACATTTGTATAATAATAAGCTGAAAATCATTTGGATGACAACATTTTGCAGCCTCTTGCAAAAACGTGTTTCCATGGTTATCTGTAGCGCACAGAATACCTTTGTCACCGAGCATGAACGTAAGGAATTCCTTTAAGATCAAATGTAGCTGTAACAACTTGTACCCTTTACGATTTGCATCATCTTTAAGGTTCTTAGCCACCATGTCAATTGGCATAGGCCGGTTTATCTCCCGTGGATTCGGATTAGCAAATACCTTACTGCATCCAAGTTCTTCCTGTCTACTGCAACGGTTAGTGACTTTAGTAGAGCAGTTCTTAAAACTCCAAGGTCAACAGAGCAGAATAATTATTGTAAATAGAGTCTATTGCATAAACCTCCAGAGCATGCCAATTTTTAATACCAGTTTGAAATATATTGTTCCCATGTATGTCTTCTGCATTAATGTCATACTCTGGCAAATTCCCAATTTCAAGTGCACCATTTTGATTGTAATTTTGTAGTCCATGTGCCAGACTTGTAAACCCATTTTTATTGTTTGCAAAATGTCGTACAGCTTTGCTGCCTTTCGGCCTCCTAATAAAAAGAAAATTTTGCAAGTTGCATTACATTCTTATAGAAACATGCTATTAAATAGAGCCTAGTGGCGAACATACAATTTGTTGCATATCTTCTTTGGATAGAATCTTTGAAGCCACCAGGTGAGCTAGCTAACAACAATACGTTGCAAATGGTAGTTTGGATAAGCTTATCCAAGTTTGATGTAATACAATTGATTTGCCACTCCTGCATTGTTATACCGCTATTTACTAAATTCAACGAAATGAATGAAAGTTTTCAGATTGAAATAAAAAATGAAACGACTTTATGGTAGACGTTTATTGCCCTAACGTGAAAAAGTGTAATAATGTCAGCAGAAAGGCAAAAGAGCTGATAATAGGAATTAGCTTTTAAATATTTGCGCACTTATCATTTGCTTTTATCATTCACACAATTGAACCACTTGAGAACAGTTAGATGCTATGGTTATATTGTATGTGCTAAAGGACATGCATGAGTTTGGGTTTGGTTGGAGATAAGACTATATATTATTACATAGGCGTAAAACGCGCGAAGTGTGTATAAAATACACAGGCCATATTTTCATTTTTCTCCAATGGGTCGCTTAAACTCAACAATTTTACTGATATTTTTCGGCAATTAAGCTTTACGATCAACTTTGGCTATCTTCAATATGATTTAATAACTTGATTTTATTAACTAAACCTTAATATTTTGAAAAAAAAACTTTAATTAAAGTTAATTGCCATGTTAATTGCTGCCCTAATTACTCGCTTCCCTTCAGAGTGCTAAAAGATTTCTCATTGTAAATCGAATCTCCATTAAAAGCTCTATCAAACCTACATTTCAAATCTTCTAGCACTCTGAAGGGAAGCGAGATAATTAGGGTAACAATTAACATGGCAATTAACTTTAATTAAATTTTTTTCAAAAATTTGATATCTTAAATAGTAGAACTAAGTCACCAAAACATATTCAAGATACCCAAGGTTGCTAAAAAAGCTTAATTATTGAGATATTTAACTAATTGTCGGAAAACAATTAACTTTGAAATGCCCGTAACTTGGCAACACCTTAATCAAAAATGACAATTCTTTCTATTTTGAAATCTGCAATTAAAGTACTTTCAGCAGAATAAAGTCATTCTGCCCAGTTATTAAAATCGCAAATATGGCTTGTCCCACTTGACGCGTTTTTCGTCATATTAAAGCAGATAATTGGCTTATATCTATTTTTTATATTATTTGCATTTGCGCAGGTAGTAAAGGTTTTACAAAATATTTCATTGCATGTAGATCAAGAGAACATTTACATGTTTAATCATTTGAGTGTTGACAATATATGTGCAACAACTTGCGCAATTCTGCCACTTGTCTGAAAGACATGTAGATGTATCCTTGACCGTGCTTACATAATGTTTCGTACGTGCTATCCATGAATACATATAGTTTCGTGATTGCAGGACAAATCTTTGTAGTACTGACAGCTTCAACTTCTGATGGATTTCAACGTGTAGTGGTCACTGGAAGAAATTACTGTGTTGATTATTCTTCAATATTTATAAGGATGTAGAATACATGGCACAACTATTATCTGGATGTAAGTACTTTGTGTTGATTGGAAAGACAGCACATTATATTTGATCCATACTACTTACATTTTTAATATCTGATTATTATCGATTGGAACGAGAAAAATAAAGCTATTATTTGGGTTACAGTCTTTTATTACATTATTCATTTACACTAAAACCAAAATCATAAATGATGAACATTACCGAGCAAAGCGTACCTTATTACAAAAATAGGTAATATATAGTTCTGACTACTCGCTGTCAAAATGTTTATAGTGGACACGTATGAAACGTAGATTTTAGTAGGCGATTAGAATAATATGCTGACTACATCAAATAAATCTAACATTTTTTGGAATTTTCTGTTGAAGTTACGCCTGAGTAGTATCACTTTTAAAACTAAAATCCGTGCTTTCGGTTTCAAATTTGAGTTTCAGGAGAAACCTTCATTTATGAAAATGTCGCTGACAAACTCTGTGCTGAAATTTGTTAAATTACCCCAGCAATTTTTAGCTTTGCCATTTGCTGTGAATCCAAACTCTTTAAAACTTTGTCAAAATATAAATTATAAAAGTAGAAAGCACAAAGCAGTTCGTATTATTATAACATTAAGCTGTCTTTTTCATATTTACTATATCCCACGTCGTTTGCTTTGGCTGTTTATGCAGTTCGACACATACACGTTATATCACATGGACCAAGCAATATTTTACGGAATTGGCTTTTGTGCTATTTTGTTTTCAATTGGCGCATTTGATACCATGCGGAAACATTCGTTTACCCTTATCACTGGATTCAATCAATTGGTTAGTTTAACGTCTTCAAGAGAATTTACTGTGGTTCCAGTTTATTTGTGTAAACTAGTGCACATTGCTTTTGAAGTTGTGTTCTTTTGTATAAGCTTTACCTTTTTCGCAATGCCTTTTGTGATTAAGTTTGATCCAATTCAGTTAACTTTTGGTACACAACCAATTTCTAAAATTGTGGCAAGTATTTTGTATGGCATTCCATTAACGTATTATACCTATGCGAATATGGCTCTTGTTCTATTATTGCTGGCGTATACCGAAGGACTAATTGTTCTTTCAACTTTACAAACACACTTGAGCTTTTGCAAAAACAGCAGCAATTATATTCAAGCGCAAATTCTCTGCAAAATGTTAAATGAAATAGGAAGCTTCTACTTGACAGAGTCAATTTATTTTGGTATTCTGGCGGCTACTTGTTCTGGATATGCCAGTCTCCAACTTTACGACAAGCTTCCTTTGGAAATTTATCCAGTGATGCCGCTGTTTACCTGTCTGTGCCTGGGAGCTGTGTTGATTCTCTGTGGAATAGATGGAATATTATTTGAAAGCGGAATTAAATTTAAACAGTATTGTAAAAAGCAACTGAGAAGTAAGCAGGAAATGAAGGTTCTTAGAGGAATTAGTAAAATTGGAGTTACACTTGGATCCTATGGTTTATCTACTCGTGTATTGGGGCTTATGATTTGTGATGATGTTGTGCAGAATATAATGTCAGCAATGTTGCTGAGTCCATAGACGTTAACGTGTGCACGTGTATTAGTTTAAATGGTGCAAATATTTGAAAAATTAAAAATTCATGGATAAAGTGAATGTCATCCAAATAGAATTTTAAAAGTATCTGTTTTTAAATTCTCCAGTTTAATATTATACATATCTTTATTCAAATATATTTTACACTTTTAGAAAGTCCATATTGTTAATAAAAACAAAAAACACCAATAAAAAGCAAAAAATATTTCATTTTGTTTTCAAAAACAAAATCCTCAAAGCTCGTGTCTATCTGATTACATACTTGGCTACTTGATAAAAATCTTGAAATAATACGCTAAGCCAACAAAACCGTATTGATATTACTTTTGATAGACAGGTGAGCTATGTGAACACAATTTATAGAAAATAGTTCTCGTCTGCTGAGCCATGCGATAATGCGATTACATTAGTATGGTATTTGGTGTGAGCTTTGTAAGCGACTGATTATGGATTGATAAAAATCCACATATTTTATACTGCCGTCATGGTTTGCTTGTCCACCCATTATCCCATATCAAGTGAATTATCTATCACTTTTCGTTATTTTTTGGCTAAAACCAGCTTATTTATTTTCTGGTAACCTACACACCCGTTGTTCCTATTTTTCGAAGACAGGAAATATCGGTTATATTTGTTAAGTGAAAATTTAACGAAGATTAATATTAGATGTACTCGTGCTGGGGGATAGCCTTAGCTGTTCTTGGTAAGCCTATGATAAATCTTCAGTCGGGAATTCGAGGATTACTCTAGCCCGTGTCTAATCAAAAATAAATCATAAACGCTTCTCAGCTTAAATAAAGTATATTACACTCTGGTAACTTGACATGCTTACATATTGTGCGTATTCGCGTTATTCATTATTGAAATTAATTTTCAAACCTTTGTCTGAAATTGTTAAGCCCATTAAACATTGGCAATTTAATTGCTGTGTAGAACCGTTTCCAGAAGCCACAGACATGTCACTAACACATTCTGTTTTAAAACTTGTATCATTCCCACAAACTATTCTGGCTATGCCCTTTGCAGTAGACCCAACAAAAACGAAATTAATTCCAAACTCAAATTACAAAAGCCGCATACAAAAAATACTTCGCACAATTATAATAACAAGTTTTATTCTAAATGGCTTTTACGTTCCACGGCGTTTGCATTGGTTGTTTATTAACTTTGACAGCTATACGTTTCACCACATGCAGGAAGCAGTTTTCTACGTGATGGGGTTATTAGCCATTTTGTTTTCCATTAACGGATTTGTAACTTTACAAAAGCATCATCACACTCTGCCATATGGTTTTAATCAACTTGCTGAAATAGTTTACTCCAAACTTTTTTCCATTTTTAATCCAATTTTGTGCGACATTGCAGTAAAAATTCTGTTCATGTCAACGATGTGCTTTGCTTTGGCATTTTTTGCTCTTCCTTTTACTGTAAAATTTGACCCAGTTCAGTTATTATTTGGAAATGGAAAATTTGTAAAACTGGTGGCCAGTTTAATTTACGGTGTTCCAGTACTCTACAATATTTACGTGACTTTATCCCTTTTCCTTTTAATGTTTGCATACACCGAAGGTCTAATAGCGCTTACGAGTACAATTTCAAAGCTACAATTTTCAGTAAAAACACAAACCGAAGTTGCTAACATGTTTTTACAAAGTCATAAAAGATTTATGCAAGCCCGCATATTTTCCATTTTATTTCAACAAGTTGCCAGTTTATTTTGGACGAATGCAATTTATTTGGGTATTTTATTGGGAACGTGTAGCGGATACGCCGCGTTGAAAATGTTTGACTTAATGCCATTTCCGGTTTATTTGGGTATGCCACTATGCACGTTTGCTTCTTTTGTGATTCCCTTGAGTCAAACTGGATTGGATGGGATTTTGTGTAAAAATGGAAATAAGTACAAGCAAGGTTGGAAAAGACAATTAAGAGACAAAAGGAGTAGACAAATTCTTAGAGCGGAACGAAATTTAGGTTGTACTTTTGGACAATACGGTTTATCTAATAGTATACTTGGACTGAAGATTTGTGAAGATATACTTCAAAATATGGTTAACTTGTTGTTGTTAAGTCCAATGTAAAGTAATTTTTATTGTAACCAGTTCAATCAATTTGCAGAATCAAAATAATACTATGCTAAATCAATACAGATAATCAAAAAATCATGGAAACATTTTGTCTCTAAAATAAATCAATTGCTATACATGCAGATATTACGAATGCGATGTTCTTCACTAAACTTAAATATAAATAAATTGCATTAGGCAAATGAAACTTCAGTGCATTGTATATATATACTATGGAATATTTCTGGCTGACAGCCAAAATGTTTTATTATTGAATAGCTTCATTGTTTTAACAATACAATAGATATTCACGAAATGATAAAGTCCTAAAAATTCTTGTAAATCATAAAAGTTAATGAATGATCACTGGTATAATGTATTAAGCATTTTATCTGATTTGTTTTGAATGTCTGAAACTTTTAAACTCTGAATAAACATTATATGCAAGCTACAGAAATGCTTTATGGATGCAAATGGTATCAAACACAGGCTAGAAACTATAGCACATAATTGTACATCAGCCATAAACATAAATATATTCAGTAATTCAACAAATCCACCCCATTTTCCCCTCCCAAGCTAAATCAATCAAATGGTAGTTATAACCGTTACTTAATTTACAAATACAACCGGATTTGGAATCTACGCAAAATGCTGAACAAGATGTGATAAATCACATTTTGATTTGCGATGCACAGTCAAGTAGCATACCTTGTAAGTTAGTAATTTGAGTTTAGCTTGGAGATCAGTAAGCTTGACGGCTATCTTGTATGTGCAATCGGTGGATTGATCGGCTAACTTGCAGCCCGAAAGTTTAATAGAAGCGTCGCGACGATTGACAGCTGACTGGAACTAGAACAGGAGAACTTCGATAATATTTCTACTGTGTCGATAACCAGAATTTTGTGGGTCATTTTCTGAAACTATCATTGGATTTATGTTGAAAGTTGGCGTTACTTTCCTCAAGAATCAAGAAACCGTGTATCATTTGAAGAAAGTGATTTTTAGTGAACTAATTGAGTTGGATTTGTATTCAGAAGAATATAATTATTCTGCTAAATAATTATGGCGTCTAAAAATCAGCAAGCTACTGGCAGTGGAGCGATGATGACAAGGCACCGGGGCAAAATTAAGGCCCAAGAGGAGGAGCAGCAGAAGCAGCAGGCGGAAGATAAGAAGCGGCGAAAGACGTTGTTCCAATCCAGCAAGGTTATTGGGCCATGGGACATTCCGGTTGATCTGAGGACAGGAAAGATAAGGATTGTAAATGAAGAGGAGGATGTAAAGCCGAAAGTTGAGTTGGATGATGGGGGGAATCCTGTGGAACCTGTGCCGGCGGAGGAGACTGCCGATGTGGAAGAAGTCGTGGTCAAGGAAGAAGTTGAGGTGCCAATGGACACGGCTGAGGAGGAGGAGGAGCTTGGAGGAACCTTGCTGGATTGTGAAAACTCGGGTGGTACTGAGGTCAATTTTGAGAAACCTGAGGTGGAAGAGGCGTCTGCTGAAGCGGTTGATGTTGTGGAACCGGAAGTGCGGGAGGATGACGAAGGAGCCATGGACAATTCTGAAAAGATTCATGAAGAGAATCTGATTCTGAAGATACGTTTGGGGGAAAATGAGGCAAGAATCATGCAGTTGGAGAATCAAGTGAAGTTGCTCAAACAGAAAAATTTTGAACAGGAAGTAAGGATCACGGCTTTGGAGAAGATGGTCATGGTCAGTGAAGCGGATTCTGTTGGTGAACCCCTTCAGAAAGTTGACAATCTATCAGTGAACGCAAGTATTCTGAAGGCTGGCGTTGATTTGAACTCTGAAGAAAATGATGAAGAGCAAGTACTAAAACCTGGCGTAGTTTTTAATACAGTTTTTCCAAAAAACGTTGAGAATTCCATGGAGCCGAGAGTTGAGAAGCTTAGACCGAAAACTGTTGAACAAGAGGAGGCAATCAATGCATTGGAATCCGAGATTGCGATGGTCCATGACATTGAAGATGCTGGTGAACACAATCCCCTTGAGAAAATTGACAATCTATCAAACATGAAGAAGTTGGACTTAGGGGAACAAAATGCAGAGCTTGTAAATGCTCAGGAATTTGGAGTAGTTTACAATTCACATTTGCCAAACGGGGGAAATCCTGCTGAGCCGGAAGTTAATAAAGTGATTTCCTTGTTTCCCAAGGTAATTAAAGTAAATTGCATTTTGTAGTTTTAAGCATGAAATTGGATTTAGCCAAAAGTTTAATATTTGTTTGATTTAAGGTTATAGGCGTGATGTGGGAGAAGCACGAGCTGTCCATGCTGAGCAGGACGGATTATCTTAATTTATGTTTGGTTTGCTCGGCTTGGAAAGAAGGACTAGATGAGATTAAAGCAACCGAAAAAGAGATAACAATTTGTCACGGGAATTTGTCGTGGAAACATGGAAGCACTAGACGAAAGAGAAATTTTTTAACTCCACCAACCAAATTGACGATTGTATACCGGCGACAAGATCGTAGAAGTATTGAAGAGATGTTGGCAAAATATGGGCGTAACATCAAAAAGCTTAAATACCACAGAGCTAGGCCCTGTGAAAATTATGGAAAAGATTGGGCTTTATTTTTTGTTCGATGTCTGGAATGGATGCCGAATTTGGCAAATATTGGAATTGGGTTTCAAATCAAAGATCGTACAGAACCTGATATTGACAATATTAACCTGCCAACTGGATTTCCAACTTTGTCGAAATTAGAGGAACTAAATGACGCAAACTGGCCCGCTGACTTGTTTGGAGCAGCGTTAATTGCAAATCCTCATATAACCAGTTTGACATACAAGGGTAACAGGAATGTCAATGTTGTTCTAACCCTTCCAAATCTCAGAAAACTTGACTGTACACTGCGCAGGTTGGTTAAATTAAATGCACCCCTTTTGGAACACCTTATTCTTGATTGTGCAAGTGGTTACTTTTGTAATTCACCTCGGATGGTTCATGCCGCTTTAGAAAAGTTTAGCCACTCATTACAGATTTTGAAGATAGGATTTCGACACTCTCGGACGGATCTGGATTTTCCAAACATGTTACAACTAAAGAAACTCATTCTGACGGGTAGTACGAAGACGAACTACACAACCTTTATCCTTCGACCAAATCGATTACTGGAGCTTGTTTCTTCATGCCCTTCTCTGGAGCACTTGGTTCTAGAAAATTTTATTGGATGCAATTGCACCAAGAGAGAGCGTTGTGATTGCTGTACAAAGGGTAAAGAGGTGGAAGAAAGTGCTATTCGCCAGCAAATGGAAACTGAATGGGTTTGCAAATTGTGGGAAGCTCTTCCAAAGTTGACTAAAGTTGAGATCACTCAACCGCCAAAGGCCTCGGCTGGACTGGCTTTTCAGTTTGTTCGAGAAAGTAGAAGTGACTAACAGTTTTGTTAACAGTAACAGACTAAGTAAGTGTATGAGATTTTCATAAAATGAAATTTCCTGTAAAATGGTTTCCTACCAAGTTTCATATAATTACATATTTAACGTATTGAATAAACGAATAATATACAATTGCTTTCAAACAGCGTGTATCCGACTCTGGATACAATTTTGAAAAATATAACAGTTAATAATAGTAGTAGTTAATAATTATATAGTTTACGTTTACAAATCATGCAGCAAACAATGTTAAGATTCCAGATTCCAATTCCAAGTCATTTAAGTTTCACAATGCCCCAATATTTTCCAGGAGCTTGGAGGAACCTTGATGGATTGTGAAAACTTGGATGGTAACTAGATGAATTTGGAGGAACCTCAGGTGGAGATGGAGGAGGTGTGTGCTGTTGCAGTTGATGTTGTGGAACCGGAAGTGCGGGAGGATGACGAAGGAGCCATGGACAATTCTGAAAAGAATCATGAAGGGAATCTGTTGCTGAAAAGACGGTTGGAGGAAAAGGAGGAAAGAATCAAGATGTTGGAGGAATTGCTGGAGGAAAGGGGAATGAAGGAAGAATCTTTGAAGAGTGAAGTGCAGTTGCTCAGACAGAAAAATTGTGAACTGGAGGAGAGAAACAAGGCATTGGAATTGGAGAAGGGAACGACAGCCCAAGACGTTGAGGTTGCTGGTGATCTCGATTCCCTTCAGAAACTGGACAACCAGCCAATCAACTCAAGTCAACCAGCAGAACGACGACGTTGATTTGGACTTAGGAGAAAATGATGCAGAGCCTGAGCCTGTAAATGATCAGGAATCCGAAATTGTTTCCAATTCAGCTTCGTCCAGCGAGGAGAATTCCAAGGAGCCGGGAGTTGATAAAGTGATTTCATTGTTTCCCGAGGTAAAGTTAATTTTTGTAGTTTGAATAGAAAATTTCAAAGTAGATTTAAATTATGATTTCATTATTTTGGTGTTTCCAGGTCATAGAGGTGATGTGGAAGAAGTACGTGTTCTCCATGCTGAGCAAGAAAGATTATCTTAATTTGCGTTTGGTATGCTCTGCCTGGAAGGAAGGAACGGATAATCTTACAACTACCGAAAAGGCGATAACCGTTTATTACGGGTACTTCTCATTGTCACTTGGAAGTGAATACCAGAAAGTAGGGAATCCATATTACTACAATCACTACAACTACAGACGCGCCTCTGTAAACACCACTGGAAAGTTACTAACTCCACCTACCAAACGAACGATTGTAGATAGGCTTAGTAGTAGCACGACATCTAGTATAGATAATAACAGAACTATTAAGCTGCCTTCTGGATTTCCAACTTTGTCAAAAATGAAGCATCTAAGTGACACCAACTGGCCCGTTCAATTATTTCGAGCAGCGGTAATGGCAAATCCTCAAATAACCAGTTTGACGTGGTGGAATATCGATGTTATAACACTTCCTAATCTCAGGAAAATTTGCTGTGGTCCGGACAAGTTATTTTGCGTAAATGCACCGGTCCTGGAACACCTTGTCCTTTATAGTAGACACTTTAATAATGCACCCGGGCTTCATCAAGCTTTAGAGAAGTTTAGCCATTCATTACAGATTTTGGAGGTTGAATTTCCTAACTGCTCGCATCTGGATTTCCCAAAAATGTTGGAATTACGTAAGCTTGTTCTGGCGAAAAGATTTGAGGAAGATGATGATGATTGGAAGGAGAGTGTGACCACTTACCCCCGACCAAACCAGTTACTGGAGCTTGTTTCTTCATTGCCTTCTCTGGAGCACTTGGTTGTAGATAAGTATGTCAAATGTAACTGCAAGGAAAATGACTGTCGTTACTGCAGCACAAAGAAAAAGGTGGAGGGTGGTGGTGATAATCCTATACGCCAAAATATGGAAGCAGAGTGGGTTTCCAAACTATGGACAGCCCTTCCAAAGTTGGCTAAAGTAGAGGTAAATCAACCAGCAGAGGCTGTACTGGCGCTTCAGTTTGTTCGAGGAAGTAGCAGTGACTAACAGTTTCAGTTGATTATGCTTTATGCACATTTTGTAAACTTTTGATTTGATTTGTAAACAATTTATTACCACTTTTGATTTTGGTTTCAAACTCTTGTTTTCTTGTTTCTGAAATATTGTTCTAATTAAAATAAATAATCTTGTAAACCAAAAAATGTTCTTGTAGCACAATTTATGTATTATTTGATATATCATAGTATTAACCGAAATGATACAAAACGTAACGTACATAAAAAGTTTACACGAGACTTTCAGAAAATGAAATTTAACTTGTAAAATAGCTTTCAGTGAAGTTTCCAAAGTTTCATATAATTATTTTTTAACACTTTCAATCATTGAATAAATCGGCATATAATTACTTTTTTATACAAAAAAGTATCCGACAATTGATACTATTTTCGCACAAATGACAAATTTTAAAAGTTAGTTGCATAAAAGATTTCTGGATATTTTTACAACTTTATTACGCAAAATTGTTTTACTATATCATACAGTTAACAAGCAGTTTGTAATCATTATAGTTTATAATTATGTAGTTTACGTTTACAAATCATATAGTTAGCATTCCCCATTCCGCATCATTCTTAGAAGCACGCTTCACAATGCCCCAATATTTTACAACTCATGCTTAACAATAAGTTCATCATGCATTCCAACAAAATATTTCCAAAAAATAAAATCATGATAAGCTTACATTTTAAATATATCTAAAACTAAACAATCTCCTCATCCCCCTCCTTTCCTTACTCCCAACCCGCCCACTTCCTAAACACCCAATCCATCGCCCCCTTGGCTTGCGGTCCCAACCCAAACCTCTGCACATTCTGCCAAAATCCGGGGTACTGCTCCTTTGGCACAGCCAACCTTCCCTCAAACGCACCTCTTACAATAGCCTCCACTCCCCTCCCACTATTCCTCACCCAGAGCAACTCCAACTCCCTAAAAGCCATCGGATGATACCTCCATCCTAAAAGAAGATTCTCCGCGTGCTGATAAACCAACAGCAACAAACTCAAGCCCAACCCATGTCCCACCATCATTTTCAAGTCTCCTTGTCCCATCATCTTGCTCGTTACAAAAATCAGTTCCCGAATGTCCCTCACGCTTAAAATGATATCTCTTAGAAATCCCCTCGCCAACTGCTCCACTTTGGGATCCCATCCCCACAGGTGAAAAACGCCCAACAGAAAACCTCCAAGATGAACACTAAAACCATCCATTAACGGAAGACAACGAAATATCAAAACGCGTCCTTTGCCAATCCCCAAAAAATGGATAACTTTTTGATGATTTTGCAATGCTCTAAGAAGTTTCCGTTGATGAACCTGCCTCAAACTTTGGTGACTTCTTTGAGGATGTCCAAGAATTTTGCACTTTAGTACACTTTCCTCCAAGGTCAGTAGGGATTGGAACAAACGCTCAATTTCCAGAAGAAGGTGACGAAGTCGAATGAAACTTGGGACCTTCTTGGATCTTCTTATTTTGGAAACAATGCAGTAGTCAAGGTCCAGAATGGGGCGAATAGTGCGGTAGCCAGAGGAGGATCCGGAGGGGATTGGATTGCTGGGATATAGCTTTTGAAGGTACTAAAGGCGATCGGGCGTATTTTGCAGTCTAAAAGCTAAAGGTTTTTAAAAGTAAGCTTTTGTCGATGAATTGTTTAAGTTTCATCCACATGATCTCCGTTCGATGCTCTAATAGCTCGACATTGTCTTTTCTCAGAATTCATGACTTTTGAGGTCATTTCCGGGGAAACATTGGACCAATCTTGTTGCATAAGTTTCCAGAGACCGTCAAAAAATTTTGTACGTCTGGGAAAAAAACTTCTATTTAAAGAAACCAACGCCAAAAAAGTCCATCGGCAAAGCGTTGGGAGACTTGATGGGTATGTCTTGTTATAATTATGATAGTGAATCCCAGCCAGGACCGTAAGTCTTTGGCGTTTGCCTTGAAGTGTGTGAGGTCACCTCATGAAAAGGCTTCTGTGCGTGAATAATCCATATCTTCAGGACTTGCTTGTGCAAATTTTCACTAATAACTTTGCATACAGTGTTATGAGGCACTTTTCAACGTATGGCTATTTACCCTTGGGACAAGGAGCTTTCATTTGATGTCAAACCGTCGATTTTTGAAATCAGTGCCAAAGTCCGGACTTTGTAAGGCTGGACTTTCGGAAGGCTGAGAAGACCTGCAGCTTTGGCTTCTTTTATTTTTCCAGTCCCATTAAGTAAATTGAAGACGGTCTTCCTGCTGATGTCATTTCCGAGTTCCCTAACCTGCTTCAGAATGACCTTTGGGGTCACACCAGCTCTGGAAACTTCTCGAACGGTTGCTTCACACTCAGCAGTGATTTTTTTCGGCATTTTAAACATTTTCAAGCAACTATAGCACTAAACATAAACTAAAAGAGCTGATTAACCACATATGCAAACATTACGCCTTAACTGTTAACCAAATTAAATTTACACCGATTTGTTTAGACTGCAAAATACGCCCGATCGCCTTTTGTAGTTTACGTACTGACATGGATTCGTAAAGGCCTTTTTGGCTTGAAAGCGGAGAAAGTAGTAGTCCAAGTGTGGAGGGTGATCCAAGAACAATTGCCGGGTGACCAAGTAAATTTGCTTGCGTTTCTCTTTGAAGGTGATGGATACCAGTTGAGTGACACTTGGAGAAGGTAATGGGGTAACCTGAGATTGTGGAGTTGACACAGTAAATAGATGGCTTTCCAACATTTGAAGGGTTACAGTTACGTAATCCTCCGAGGCTTCCGGAATGGCTTTCCTTGGAGGAGCTTGTAACGGAGGTAGATTGAGATAAGGCCAAGAGTTGTTCCGCTGCGGAGGGAAGATCGCCTCCACGTTACACCTGAACAGAGGATCTCCGGGAAACCGGGTTGTTTCCATGAGCTTGATAATGTACTCTGGCCACCAGGGATCGAATCTAAAGGTTTCTTGGAAGGAGTCCTCCACAATTCCGGTGGAAACGGAAACTACTTGAACGGGAGTTTCTTGTTCCTCCTCATCCTCCTCGTGCTCAACATCACTACCAATTCCGGAGGAGATGGTGGTCGCTTCTGAATCCTTGTCTTGGGCATCCCACCAAACAGTTTCCTCTTCAACATTCTCCTTCCGGTTTCCGTTCCCAAGTGTCTCCTCCTCATTTAAAGCGTCGTAATATTGCTCACCAGAAAGGGAGCTCAACTTCCCGGATTCCGCGGTGTAGTCCATCCTCCTAAAAATACCTTCAAATCCATAACAATTAATTAGTCAATCTGGAAGTTACAAAAGAGCTCATTGACTAGTATTGACACAATGACGGGGACAAATTTAATCAATTACCCGAACGTTAGGAAATTTGCTCAAGCAGCAGCTGACAAGGAATAGGAATACCAACGGACTTCTTAATTTTCTCCTGTAGACACACCAAATTTAATGACAGTAAGCTTTCTAGCAATTAATTTTTAAAAATTAATCACAAAAACAATCCAGAATAAATCTGATCTAAAAACTTGTGAAAGTTGGAATGATTTCCAATGTCTTGTCCGCTTTTGGTCACCTGTTCCTGTTTGGTCTCTGCTTGACCGCCTTTTCCCTGGGTTCATGCTCTTTGGCCCGCTCAACTTGTTTACCTTTACGTCATACCTTTTGCCATCGTCGTCATGATCAACTCTCCGGTCGGCTGCGAACTCCATCCTGATTTGAAATTTGTTAGCTTGTTACAAAATAAAAGTAAAAAGTTATCAAATTTACGTAACTTTGTCGTTTAATTAAGAATTGACTTGGCTTCTGTAAGAATTAATCTTTAGGTTACGTTTTTCAACATCCGCTCGTCGAGTGGCCCTTGGACACTCGTCAAATCAGGATCAGGATCCTTATTTTTTATGACATTGGCAATTTGTCCCGGATAAATATCCAGCATACTAAAACCAGACAACCGACATTATTATAGCAAACGTTACGTAACATGGGTGGGTCGGTGATCTGAAAAATGGAGATTTTTAGTGACGTCATTTATTAGTGGACTTATTCTTTGTTCCAATTTCACTAAAATTCGGAATGGTTTGAAAAGAAATTGTGGTATTTTGTTGAGAAGCTTTAAAGCGAAGCGTATTTAGGCGTTCCGGTTATGATCTAAGGTGATTACGTAAAATGGCCATAAAACCTAACTGCTTAAACCGCAACTGCATCCTGTATTCAATAATAAATTCTTTTAGTATAGTGAACTGTATACTGTATATATTATAAGCATTATATATTATTATGTATTACAAAGTATATGAATGGTATTTTCTTGATCAAAGGATTTAAAAAGTAGCTTTTAGCTTAGTAATTTAAAACTTAATGAATAATATGCATGTTTACTTAAGTATTTTGTTTTCAAGACTGATTTATAAGTTGGACAGAATGAATTAAAAGTTGCACAAAGTTAATAAATCACTTCAATTTGAAGCCTTCAAAGCTAAAAATATACTTAATAAACTACCGTTAAATTAGCACACGGACGGACGGACATATACTATTATGAATTATGTGACAAAAGTAGTGATTTAAAATGCAACACTCTACCGCTGCATCACCGCAACCGAAACGTTAATTTTTACTTTTTATCTAATCCACATATCAATTTCACGCAAGCCACAATAGTTACTGTAGGATTTATGAACGTATGGACTGGGCGACGGCAATAGCACCTATCCTGCTTATGTATTGTTTACATAGCAATGATGCATGCTATTGCCGTCGCCCAATCCATAAGTTGGTAAATCCTACTGTATGTTTGCAAGTCACAGTTTTGTGGCACATTGTTGTTTTTCTTTATGTTTTGTCTTTTATTGTGAATTTATAAAATAGAAAGCAAGTCCAAAACATTTCTACTTCTACTAGACAATAAAATGAATAGCACACATGGAAACTTTGTAATAAATCCAACCGTTTTATCCCCAATATTCTGTTATTTTCTAGATATCCCTAAAACAGGAATATCCTGCTCAAACGTTAACTTAACAAAGTGTGTTAAGTGTGAAGTGCATAGCACATTCCTATTTAACAATGGGGACAGAAGTACCAACTTAACCTTTTTATACACTTGCACATATGTCGCTGTAATAATCTCCTTTATTGGATTGATCAACAACGTAATAGTTATAAAAGTTCTGAATAGTAAACGAGAAAAAAAACCGTTTGATTTTTTCCTTGTGTATCTTGGATACATTGATATAATCCATTGTGTATTATTGGCATCTTTGGCAATAGCCAATGCAGCATACTTTGGTAAGATTGTTTTACCTACAAATATTATAAATTCTGATTTTGATTTCTGATTGTTTTCCAGGAAAATGGTCAACTAATGTACCCAATATGCTACAATGGGCAATTGTGTCTTTACACTGTACTGGAATTATAAGATGTGCTTCTTCAGTTACCACAGTTTTCATCGCATTGCAACGCTACTTAGCAATTAAGTTTCCGTTAATGGCTCCTAGTTGGTTTACCATGAGGAATGCCAAACTGATGGCACTGGGATCAGCTTCGTTAGCCATAGCACTGGGAATACCTAGATTTTTAGCTTACCAGATTGTAGAAAACGATTTCACCGATATTAAGTGTCTTTCTGATTTTACGCATATTCCACGACCTACAGCATTTGGTCATTTTATGTTTCAAACAAACACATTGAATGACAAAATTGATTTCTTTGTGCCACCACCATTAGAACTACTTCTTAATCTCCTCTGCTATGTAAAGGTTAGTAAACTCCCAATCAGCTATAAAAGGTTATCCAAACTTTTAATTGATTGATTTATTTGATTTCTAGATGAAGCAAGTTTCTAAAGAACGCAAGGAATTGTTCGCAACCGAACAATGCAACATCAGTGCTGCCCGAATGTTTCTGCCCTCATCGGTTATTTATTTGCTAACTAATAGTGGATGGATTATAGTTATGTTCATTTTCTCGTATGAAAAAGTTTTGTACAGAGATACATTTATGATAGCGTACATCTTGTGGTCAGTAAATTCTGCGGTTAACTTATACATATATTATTACCAATGCAAAGAGTTCAGGGAACTAACGCATAAACTTTTTTTTAATTGTAAATTTGGCTATTCATTGTAACTTAACTAATAGTTTAAAAATTATTATTTGAACTTAATCTAAAATTTAAAAAGAAACTTTCTACTAAATTCAGAAACGCGTGGCATCATTTTTTTAAAGTACATCTTCCGTAACCATTGCATTTTTAAAAGTGTTATGATTTTATGAAATCTGTTCTTATTTGGATTACTTCCACGTAACTTGAAACTATACTTTTGATAAAGGACAATTATCCAATATGCATAATTTGATCAGAAAAGGCAAAAAAATATGGTACCACACATGATGAATGCATTTTGATCTTTAACCTTTCACTCCCTATTGTCACACATTGTCGAAAATGGTCACTGCCCTAGTGTTATTTTCATCGGTTATATTTCATGGAGAATTAGCAAATCAGTCAGTATTGCAACATTCAAAGAGAGCAAATCAGTGCTTCTACACGATTCACTTGCATTTCACATGCATTATTATAAAAATTGATAAGTATATAAAAATATTGTTAGCTGTCAATCACCATAGTTTATCATATGTTTGCATAGCTTGTATAGCACTTCGTATGAAATAATGCAACATAAATATAAACTACACTGATCAATATCGATCACGGGAACTTGCAATTGAAAAACTAACTAAATTATTGACCAACAATTGTTCTCATAAATTCATTTTGGACTTCCACTCCACAACATCCGATATTCGACATCAATAATATAGCTCTAAAATATCTCCTGAATCCTCAATTCTTTGTCTCAATTTCGCTGAAAGTTTGGAACAGTTTCAATAGAAATAGTGGTATTTTCTTGAGAAGCTTTTATAATAACCTTAGCTTAGCTTTCTAACCATGATTTATAGAGATTACATAAACAAGTGGTTAGACCACAAGCTACTAATGCAAAATTGAATGCAGCAAAACGTTGCAATTCCACTGATTTACAGTTTCAATTTCATGTTAAACAAGGCTTACTTCTTATATTAACCGCAACTGCATCCTGTATATAGAGAAAGTATTCTTAAGTCTATTACAGAGTATTTTTGTATAAAGTAAAATGAATGGTGTTGTCCGGTTGAGCAAAGAATAAAAATTTAAAAACATTACGATGAACAATACACTAGAAAACATTTCAAATCAAACTGTGTTATCTCCATTTTTCTGTTATTTTCTTGATTTTCCTAAAACAGGAATTTCGTGCTCAGAAGTTAACCAAACAAAATGTGTTAGATGTGAAGTGCTTAGTGAACACCTATTTAACAATGAATGTAGAGATAGTAAGTTAACATTTTTATATGCTTGCACCATTGTTGCCGTAGCAATTTCTTTTATTGGATTGATTAGCAACGTAATTATAATAAAAGTTCTTAATAGTAAACGAGAAACAAAACCATTTGACTTTTTTCTTGCGTATCTTGGATACGTTGACTTGATCCATTGTGTGCTTTTGGCTTCTCTGGCAATAGCCAATGCAGCGTATTTTGGTAAGATATTGTACGTGTTCATCAATATTATTAAATTCTGATTTAATTTCCAATTCTCATATTACATATTGTTTTCAAGGAAAATGGTCAACAAATGTACCTAATATGCTGCAATGGACAACTGTGTCGTTACACAGTACTGCAATTGTAAGAAGTGCGTCTTCAATTACCACAGTTTTCATTACATTGCAACGCTATTTAGCAATTAAATTTCCGTTGATGGCACCTATTTGGTTTACCATGAGAAATGTCAAAATGATTGCACTGGGATCAACTACATTAGCCATAGCCCTTGGAATACCCAGATTTCTAGCTTACACGATTGTCGAAAATGATTTTATGGATATTCCAAGTCTTTCTGAATTTACACACATTCCAACACCTACACCACTTGGTCATCTTATTTACCAAACAAACACTTTCAATGACAAAATTGATTTCTTTGTGCCGCCATTAATGGAACTACTCTTTAATCTTCTCTGCTATTTTAAGGTTTAAACTCACAATTGCCTACTTAGGCCCTAAATTTTAGGACTTTCCAAAATAGCATACCAATTTAATGATTTATTTGATATGCAGATAAAACAAGTTTCTAAAGAACGCAAGGAATTGTTTGCAACAGAACAATACAACATCAATGCTGCGAGAATGTTTCTGCCCACATCGGTTATTTATTTGCTAACTAATATTGGATGGATTATAGTTATGTTCATATTTTCATATAAAAGAGTTGTGTACAGAGACACTTTTATGATAGCATATATCTTGTGGTCAATACACTCAGCGGTTAACTTATTCAAATATTATTACCAGTGCAAAGAGTTCAGGGAACTAACGCATAAACTTTTCAATAATTGTAAATTTGGTTATTCATTGTAACTGAACTAATAGTATTTAAAATTGATTATGTTAACTTTAATCATAATTCCCTGCAGAAGCTTACCACAAAATACAAAAACAAAATACATTATTTTGTTTTAAGTACATCTTCCGTAACCACTGCACTATGTAAAGTGTTATGTTTCATGAAATCTGTTCTATTAAGACCTAACTTGAAACCCAGCTTTTGATAATAGACAATTATTCAACATGCAAACTCAGATCATAAAAAATTGTGTCACATTATTCATTTTCATCTTTAACCTTTCACTCCACACGCTACACATTGTCAAAAATAAAGTAAGGGCGATACGCCGAAGGTCAAGATGATTTTAATCTAACCCAATATATTTTCATACTATTTCATTGTGGAGTTACGCCAGCCACTTTACTTTTCAAGTGTTCAGTTCAACGTTCATTATTTCATGGAATATTTGCAAATCAGTCAGTGTTACAACATTCAGAGACGACAAATCACTGCTTTTACATAATTCGTTTACACTCAATCAATCAGATTCCAACTTAACGTCATACAGTCAACTTTACCATAAAACTGCATTACAGAACATCAGATTAGATATATCAAATGCACCATTTTATAACTGATAACTACATACAAATGTTGTTTCTGTCAATCACCATATTTTGTATCATAATATGTTTGCATAATTTATATAGTACTGCGTATGAGATAACGCTACATACAAATAAAACATGGTAACCATGTGTGTAGGCAGTAAGCTTGCCCATAACCAAGAAGTTTATTGAATAATATGCAAATAGAAACATAGCTCTAGCGACTAAACGATTTCGAATTTGGGTAAAAAAAAATCAGATTCGTTAATTTGGCCAAAACCTGACCTATAATCATGTGTCGCATGCCATAGGTCACTCAAGGAACTTTAAAATTTGTCGTGACCTTTGACCTTAGAGATCGAATTTCAAAACCCGGGCTCCGTGGTGCACAGGTTCCAGTGACCAGAAACCTTTCTACGTTAACAGAATTCAAAAAAAAATTTACTGGACTAGCGATATGCTCTCCACAAAATTTGACAAGCGAATAACGGTCAGGCGATTTCGAATTTTGGCAAACTGACAAAAGATTTGTTAATTTGGTCAAAAACTGACCTATAATCATGTGTCGCATGCCATAGGTTACTCAAGGAACTTAAAAATCCGCCGTGACCTTTGACCTTAGAGGTCGAATTTCAAAAATCGCTCTCGTCATTTTCGTCTCCTAATGACCAAAAATGTTTCTGTGAAAACAGAATTTCAAAAATCGTTTTTGGGATTGAGTTATCGTGCTCACAAGATTTAAAATTGGAATAACGGTCAGACGATTTCGAATTTTTGAAAACTGACGATGTATTCGTTAATTTGGTCAAAAACTAACCTATAATCATGTGTCACATGCCATAAGTCACTCAAGGAACTTAAAAATCCGTCGTGACCTTTGACCTTAGAGGTCGAATTTCAAAATTCGGGCTCCGTCATGAACAGGTTTTAGTGACCAAAAAGCTTTGTGCGAAAACGGAAGTTAAAAATTCAATCTGGTGTTAGAGATATGGCGGTCACAAAAAACGACTCAGGCAATATTAGTAGTAAGACAAGCTTACTAATAAAGTACACTGATCATATCGATCGCAGGAACTTCAACTTGCACTTGAAAAACCAATTAAATTCCAACTCGGACTTCCACTCCACAACATCCGATATCCGATATTGTGAAATTAAAATTGCATTAATAAAATTAAACCATAAATTGAGAACTGAGAATCGACAGACTTATATATGACTAAGCAAATTAGTCGGGTATAAAAGCGTGGAACATATTAAATCTTTTCATCATTCACGTTGTTCGGTGATCTCGAAAAAAAAGAAACGTATAAGTTATTCAAAATGAATAAAATTAGTTTGATTGCCCTAGTTTTTGGCGTGTTTGCTGCCGCCTCTGCTCAGACCTACGTTACCGATGAAGTTGGAGCGTGGCACTTTCATACTTACTTTTTCGAAGTGAACCCATCTAAAACTGCTGAAGCCTTGGCTTTCAGGTATGCAACCTAAATTGAACGTCAACAATTTTACTAAAAGCATACCTAACTAAATCTTATCGATTGTTTTAAATTGCAGACGTGCCAGCAGAGAACTGATTGACAACGGAAGTCTTGCGGAATGCTCCCTAAACCAAATTGCCATCGGCTGGGCTGGACCTCATCCCGTATCTCAGTGGGAGATGTGTTGCAACAAGGTGCACACTTGGTTGTTATGGAAATAAGATGGTCGTAATAACCGTATTAATATCATAAACATCACTTGATTTTCAGACCAGCTACGCTGCTGCCCATTCTTGGCACACCCAAAACCACGGTAACCTTACCGTTCTTATCCATCCCCTAACCATCTATGATCAAGATGACCATATTGGAGGAACCTCCTGGCTTGGAAAGGAAGTAGTTATTGATGCCGAATGTCCTTGTCTCTATCCTGTATTGCCAAAACCAAGGCCATGTCCAGTTTACCCAAGATACTCAGATGATCTTCCAGAAAACCTAGAGAATATTGAGTACCACATTCCCATTCCGGGAACTGAGGACTACAGAGGATTGAATAAGAACTTTAACATTCTTACAGATCCATACTAAATTATCCAAATAATTAATTGAATACTCGTAAAAACACTAAACAATGTAGAAATTGACATTTTTAAAGTATTTATTAAATTCATAAAAGCAAACAATATATTCCTGTCGATGATTTAAATACTTAAACATTATTTTTAAAATACAAAATTTTATTCTATTCTAAAATTACAGAAATAAAACTTCCTGTACAGTATTTTACCAAAGAAAACCACTTAACACTATAAAGACCATTAGTACTATCCACCTAATTATTAACTTTGTCGTTTTAATCCCATTAATAGAATGTTCATAGAACTTAAATTTTTTGCACTATTCAAATTCTAAACTACTGAATATATTTAACTATAGAATTATTGCCTTTAGCAAAAATTAAATGTACAGTATTAACATAACTACATAAATAATATACTGTCAAAATTTCAATTTGAAAATTTGCATAAAGTATCCAGTCTCTTCTCTTCATATAATAAACCCATACATTTACTCCAATACATTACAGATATTCAGAGCCATTTCATAACCTTTCCAATTTACAGTTATATTTCTTTTCAACAACTTGTTCCCGTGTAATAACCCATTGTGCATTACCGCAGTTCCAATACGTAATCTGCTTAAGGTTCGAAAATATTTGCCAAACACTAGAATCCAACATTTTATTTCTGGGCGTATACCCAACAAACTGAATAATTTGGCTCTTTTTAATATCCTCCAACATTTGAAAGTTATTATGTTTTTCGATGTCATAGTTAGTCAACATTGAAAGCGTTAGCAATTCCAAGTTACTTTTCAGTGGTAAAATAACTCTAGATTTTTTAACTTGGGCAAATTGAGCCTCAATTTCTTACTCAGATTACGATCTGCTTCTTCTTAACATCATCATTGATATCGTCAGGCAAACTCAATCTTCCAATTGGTCAACGTGTCAGCCCATTTGTTTTCGATAACTGGGAATAATACATCCCAATTTATGAAACTCTTAGGATGAAAATTTAGTTCCAGAGTTTTTAAAGGCCAAACAGTTTGTGCCTTTGCCAAGTCTGACATGTGCAGATCTGATACAAAACCCAGACTAAATGTGTCAAGTTTTGGCAAATGTAGTTTGTCAAAATCTATCTTTCCATTTGTAAATTTATCAGAGAATGGAAATATTTTTAAGTTATTTACATTTCTGGCTACACGGAAAAGTTCATACAGCATTGGAGAATCAAGATTTGAAGAAACAAGTTTTTCCAAATTTTCAAGTTTCGGTAAGGGATACAATTCAATTGAACTTTGAAGTTTTGTCAAATCCTCTTCTGGATCTGGCAGAGTTGCATTTGGATAATATGGATGGTGGAGGTAACTCACATTTAAGCTTTTTAAATTTGGAAGAAATTCTAGCAATTCCTGAAACATGCAATAACCTTGTGCACTTGATGTGGAAGCATTCCAAAGTTCTAATTGACAATGGTGAAAATAATGTCCGAACTTTCTTAGCAAACTTTTACCATATTTTATATAGTCACTATCAGCAAGTGGTACGCAGTTAATATTGGCGTTTCTGCTAAGTAGGCTAATGGCTGGATTGAAATGAAAATATCTTATTCCAAAATGTCGCTTAAAGTCTCTATTAAAAGAGAATTTGCTCCATTTCTTCCTTGGAGATTTTGTATCAAGTGAGTGTAAAGCAGTATTAACAGAAATGCACCACGCTTTACAGACAAGTCGCATTTTAAGAATGCTTGAAAACCATTGCCAGTACACGTAACCTCTACAAACCATACATTTCTTTTTAAAAACATAACCGTCATTTTGATACACTTCCAGTAACGTGGTTTCGTTGTATGCGTCGCTAACACGATGCTTTTGGAGATATTGCGACGCAAGTATTTTTGCAACATTCGGAAATAGAAATGTTACTCTGTTGGGTAGAAGCAGAGTACGAAAAAATGAGGATGCGTTGCTAATATGTTCCAGGTCTGTAGACTGAAAGTCCTTGTCCAGTATAATTTTCCAAATCTGTAAAAAGAATAATTTCGTATTAGCACAAGTAACAATTTACAACTTCTGAATTTAAAGGTAAGCCTTTGACTTATCATGCTTGCCTTTTCCGGAAATATGGATACAAGTGTTGAGCAGTCATCCTTAGCACCGTTTTCTGGTACAGGATTGTGCTTTGTTTCCTCTCGCTCTTGGTCTTGGGGTTCCAGTTTTATCTTCCTATTTTCCATTTTGTTGAATCTGTCAGTATAGGTAGTTAGGGAAACGGTCTGGATGGCTTTTCTAATTTAGTAAGCTGTCAACATAAAACAGAGTCTTGTTAGGGATGAACAGAGAAATTGTGCTCCGACGTTTTTATACTATATAGAAATTTACTATAGAATGTCTTGTTCAAGGAATACACTTACCTGTGGAAACCCGCCCTTGACAAATTGTTTAATTTAATTTGATAACAATGTCAATAAGGTTTTAATTTAGCTGCATCACAACAAAACCAAAACAACCAGGTAAAACACATCTGGTATATCAAAAACTGGGAGCTCAAATATCTCGCGTGTGTAGATATTCACGTTGTGTGGCAATCTGTGCGACTACATCAGTTTTCACTAAATAGGTACCTATCCTTTCACAAAACCATAATTTCAAGGGAAACTCAAGGGATACGTTTGTGCTCTAAAGAAAAGGGAATACTGGGTAAACGGGAAATATTATTAGGGGTTGTATTGGCCAGCATTATACTGATTTTCTATAACACTTTTAAGCAGCAAATGTATACCATTTCTCGGAAAAAGATCGAGCGGATTAGCATATTCGAAACTACCTAAAATGCACTTTAACTGGACAGAAAGGGAAACTTCACATAAAATCAGTGCGTTGCTTGTATGCATATTTGAATATGATGTTAGCTGTACATATAAATGCACCCTTAGTATGCATGTTCCCTTGAAACATCATTTTAGGTAGTTTCGAATATGCTAATCCGCTCGATTTCCTTTTTCCGAGAACTCCATTGTTCTCAGCTCAAAAACTAGTTTTCAATGGATAAAAGTGGGTGAGGAAATCCAACCAGGATGGTGATAGATTAGCTTTTGGGTTCTGTATACAGCAGCAAAAATGCTCACGCATAATACATGAGGAAAATGTTCCACTGTTCACACCGAACGATTGTTTCTCATTATAATAATTTATAAATATAGAATACGAAAACTCTTCTAATCCACCCAACAATTTAACTTGAAATCTTATTCAGTTAAAATTCTTACTACTTTCTAGCTATGTGATGTTTCATAATAACATTTCTAATTGTTAATCAATCTCTTTTAAGACTGTATTCCAATTTTCGGAAGTCATAAAATATATTGAAGTTGAACCGCAGTAAAATGGCAAATAATTTTGGTGGGTAGTTGAAGTTGATAATGAATACACGAGAAATCCCAGCATGCCCTACCTGCATGTAATATATGTCCTGGAAGAAAGATTGTACTAAACAATTAGTACAAACAATGAGCCATTTTGAGTAAAAAGTGTCCTACGCAAAGGCTAAAATCTTGGTTGCTCACCTAAAACACATGCAACGGGCCAATTTCTTTCATTCAACTTGAAAACCCGTTGAAAACTGGAATTTGTCTTTAAAATGCATCTCTTTGTTCATGAAAAGTTAGGATTTTTTAGCAATATGCAAAAGCGATTATTATTTCTTAATGTAGTCTGGAGAATTCGGGCTTGCAATTTAAAATCGTAGAGTAGAAAATCTGGTTTGTTTTTTATAACCCTTTAAAATTTTCTATGTAAATTTTTTTTGCTACTGTTGACATCCACAACTATAGCTATGAACACCGTAATTGCCATATTATAATAATCTATTGCTGTTTTGCACACCCGTGGTTGCTAAAAACCCGTTATTGCATTCATTATTACCATCATTCTTCATGAAATTATGACCTCTAGTTTCTACGATAACTCTCGGTTTAATGACTGGTTTTTACTTTTATAATAAGTTTAAAAAATTATGTCGCTTTTTCTTTAAAGCTTCTTTAAAGAGAGTTTCAGTGTGAGCATTTGAACTCGTCATTGCAAATCATCAAAATAAGCATATCGCACTAAAAGCGTCTAATTACTAAATGCATTTGCTATTATTACCATTTGGATTTTTCTATACAACGGAGTTTTCAAAAACGGTATTTGATAGCCACCGAAACAATTTTGCAACGGCTTGGAAACAGTTGATGTTTTTACATAATTTAATACATGTAAGCTACTTCATGCATGGTCAATGCACGCAATAAAAGTGTTTGGAAATGCGGCAGGCTGACTTTATATGTAGTTATTTAAATGTGTACGGAATAAGTGGATGATTTATGCTAAGAACTATAGCTATGATTTGTCCTAAAAATGTATGTTTTGTAAAATAAAGAATAGTGTAGTAAAAATGAATTAGAAATACACAATTTAAATATACTTTTGCATTGACAACAATAAATAGCAGAATTTTATTTATTAACGAGAAACAAGATTTAGCAACAAGTAGGAAAACCACTTTGAAAAAATATCAGTTTCCCTGTTTAAAACAGTAAATCAGTCAAAATAAAATTTTAGGGCCTGGCAAGTCCCAAACCAGGCTGAGTGTTAACGTTGACATTGACAACACCATCAGCAGCAGAAGCACCTTCTCCGGAACCAGCAGCCCATCCAGATTGCTGGTTGGAAATGTCAAGACCCGAAGCGATTACAGCTTGACCTTCGCTACCCTCGGCAATTTGGCCAACGTTGATGGACTGGAGTCCAGCAACATTTTCACCATCCTGGCTGGTCACTTGGAGGATGGAACCGTCCTGGGCAACAATGGACTGTCCTTCGGACAACAGGGCAAGCTCAGCATTTGGTCCCTCCCAGCCACCAGCACCGATAACCTGGACGTTGTCAGCGTGGTTTTCAGCAGCCCAACCACTTCCGGCAGCAGCAAGAGCACCAGCAGTGTCAATGTTGATGGTCGAGGGAGCTACGGATTCAAAAAGTAAAATTGTAAATATTAAATATTTTGAAATTGCTTTAGATAACAGCGAATAATTTGGAAATATTGTAATGGAAAATTTTGCTAACCTTGACGCTTAACAATGGCGCTGGAAGCGGCGGCAATAAGGCCGGCGAACAGAATTACGGCAACCTTCATAGTGATGATTGGTATTTGGAGGGCTTAAGAAACTTTTAAGAAAAGTACTGTGTACTGAGAAAACAGTGAAAAGTAAGTGATGTGGAAAGCAAGCAAAACTTGGCCTTTTATAGTGAGCCATGCACTCGGCATTACGGATAGGAAAACGTAAATTTGAGGGTTTGAAAGCTCGGCTATACACCACCAGTACTCTCGTTTGAAAAATTGATAAGTAGCTAATGGAATTTTAAACATGAATTGTTACCATTGTCTGAACCATTCTATATATGAGCAAAGAAAGCTTTCTATACGTTTTTATTCTTAAAGGTAGGTACCTTAGAGCTCAGCAGCAGGCATAGGATATATTGAACGGCTTGGTTTCATCCAAACCTTTTAGGAATGAATACCAACTTTTATCAGGCTTTAGGATTATTATAGAACATAAACCTTTTAAATCCCCTCTGATAGTGTTATAAATAAGAGCCTACATGGAAAGTTTTATAACTGCTGAAGCTAAGTGCAGCTGTGGAAGAAGTTTTCCTGCATTTTTGAAAAAAAGAGGTACTAAGAACATGATAAAAACAACAATGAGGTCTGTTTATCAGTAGCAATATTTGTTTAAATGACTGGTTATAAATAATAGTTAATATAATATGATTACGTGTATTAGTTTTAATTGCAGTTTACTGATTGTATTGTAATTTTTGTTAATATTTTTTAGAAATTCTTCAGAACCAGTCATGCTGCCATTCATTAACTAAATCACGTTACTATTCATAATTTGATTGTAAATATAAACCTAGTCATTGTCTAACCACTAATTTGAGTTTTATGTGTTGCTAAAGAAAATCACACATTTCTTGTTTCAGCAATATGATTTTTTATATTCTTTGACTTTTTTCTTTGACCGTTTTAAATAGTTAACCGTAGTTGTTTATCATAACTTTTTGAATAATTGTATTCAAAATATAATTTGCTAGAGCTGATATAGAAAACAAGAGATTATTTCCCACACATCCAAAATTGAATTTCCACTTAAATTAATCCAAGTAAGACATAACAGTAAGAATTTACCATTATAATTAAAGAAAATTACGTTTTCTACTGTTTTTAAAATAAATCCCTGAGAATATGTAGCATCAGCAAAAACCATAATGATTTTGTCATCTATCGAGAGCAAGTCCCTATTTCATCGACCAGGTCAACCAAAAGAAATTATCATCTAGATGAAAAAAATTGCATGAAAATTATGTTCAGGATCATTAAATCACTTGACTAAGGCTATTGTTATCATAACATACTCTAATAACTAAATTATTGACATCTGAAATTTTTTAACATACGATTTTTATCATATCAGCAAACCATTCTCAAAGAATCTGGCATATGTAATAGTTTTACAGTTGTATGTCTGATATCTGGCATTTAACCAAACGATTTTTATCATGCTGATGAACCATTCTCGAAAAATCTAGATTTTTTCCTCTGTCAATTGAGAGTTATCCAAATGGCTCTATTTCTTTAAATAGCTTCTCATGAGGTAGCAATAAAACCTGGAATTCGGCATAAGTTTTGTTTGTCAGAAAAAGGATTATTGATATGCGCATTAAACTTTTACTATGAACTTTGTTTCTTCACAGATACTAAAATATTCATTGGCACCAGAATGAAGTACTTTGTAGGTTATTGTCTTAAGAAGGATGAACATGCTCAGCATGAAGACACACCTACCTAAAGGACAGTGACTTTGTAGATACAAAACAGACTGTTTACGTGAAATCGAGTTTGTAAAAAAGCACCGAACCTTCTTTCTTTATAACGTGGGACCTGATAAAACATACAATGGACTTTGTTAGTTCAACCTAAAATGTGAAAAACGTTTTGTGAAAAGCTTAAGGCTCAAAGGTTATTTAACCCTTTCTAATTTTAATTCTGAACCGGAAAATTCCTATCACGCATTTTTTGAAACTACCTATGTGGTTCTTTGGTATCCTTTTGAAAACTTTAGTAAGGCCTGGCTTACAACCCAGGCACTATGAATGCATGCATTGATCTCGTGTTCATTTACTTTACTGTAAGGGTGCTTTACCAACACAGCAGTTTTTCGGTATAAAAACCCAAAGTTTTTTAGAAACTTTCATCATTCGCCTTTTACCAGTCTTCAACTGAATATTAAATTCATTCCTCTATTTTACGGTTTCTAACCAAAAACCAAAGTCAGTCATCATGAAGACCTTTATCGTTTTCGCTGCTGTTGTTGCTGTTGCCTGTGCCAACGCTGTTGGACGTGCTGGTTGGGGTAAGTTGAACAAATATTTTTCGAACTTTATGAGTTTATGTTACCCTATTAAAATGTTGCTATAATATTTCGATTTATTTTGTTTATTTTTTTAGGATCAGCCCCCAGTCATGGTGCTCCATCCATTGACTTGGCTTTGGCCTCTTCTGCTGCCGCCGCTGGTGCAGGACAGGCTGGTGCTGGACAAGCTTTGATTGAGGCTGCTTCTGGAACTCATGAAGGTCCTGCCCTTGTCAGCTCATTCAACGGAATCCTTACCTCTATCCAACAGGGTGAAGATCTGAGCCAAGTGCAAGTTGCCGACAAGCCCAGTGGATCTTCCAGCACCATCAACGCCAATGAAGTTTACAATCAAGCCGTTGCTGAGGATGTTCTTCAAGGTTCTCTGAGCGGTGCTAACTACGCTGTGGTTCAGAACTCTGCCAACACTGATGCCAGCGGTGAGGGAGCCATTGCCAATGAAGCCACCAGCTTGAACAATGTCCAGTCTGGATCTGGATGGCGCAAACAGTAATTAGATTGATAAAGTCTGTTCGAAAAAAGAGTTGTTTTTATTTAGTAAAATATGTCCATGCAATGGTATGATTATGTCAAATAAATAAAGCCAAGAAGCATTCTACTGAAAATCCTATTTTGAATAGTAACATTAAAATTCACTCGATCGCAATAATCTAAGGCAATACGTCAATTTGTTCCACATTTCCAATATCTAAGGCTATACAATAAGTTTTACACACGGAACACTTTGCACGAATCATCATAATCATTTACAAATATCGTGAAAACACAAACCCAATCCAAAAAATTTAGATTTTAGATGGAATTCCAAAATAACAAATACGGCATAAGGCATGAATGCATAATCCATCATATAAATCAGTATTTCATTGTTCACTAGAAGCAAAAATTGCTTTGTCCTTCAGACCAGACAAAAGCCATTTACGTCACGCCATCCAAGCCAGCTAAAGCAAAGCAGGCAAAGACAGCTCACACGATCACACGAGTTTAGATATGAGTATGAAATTCCTCATTCCTCTGCTGTGCTTGTCTGATTCCACCATCGCAACATTTTTCTGTCAGCTGATGTTTTTGCTAGGACAACTGAACCGATTTCAACAGAAAAGCATTTTCAAAGTTTTTAATAAATTAATTTGTTATTCATTGGTCTAGCTTTATTTCTTAAAAGTTTCACATTTTTACATATAGTTTACACTACTGTTTTCTTAATAAATATTTTCCACAAGTTTTAAAATCTTAGTCTGTGCAAAAGTAAATTTTGAAATACTGGTTATTGAAATCTGTTTTTGGTTATTTGGCGTAGTAATTGTTATACAGTGATAACTAGTGTACTTCCAAAAATGGATAATTTGTTGGACCACCAGCATTTACAAAATGAAAGCATTGCGTTACAAAATATATTTCCAGAAGAGGTAAAACTTTTCACAACATTTCAATTTTTAAAACTGCTGATGATAAAATACTTGCTAATATTTCACATATTTTAAATATTGTGTGTCCAGGTTTGGCTCATTGTATTGGAAAAGCTGGGTGCTGATCTAGAATATGTGTTAAATTCTAGTCCATATCTCCGCAATCTACTTTCCTCAAAACGCACATTGTTCCTCTTTTTAAAAGTTTGGCCAATTCTGGATAAGACAGCAGACCCATCCAATTATCAGTGGTTAGATTATGAAGAAGAAAGAGCTTACACCAAAGTGTGGATATCCATAGTTTTGAAAATGCGTTCAGTATGTCAGACTTGGTGCAACGTTATAGATGACTTTTGTCGAAATCACGAAGAACACTATTCCGTGACATTGGATGACCCCAGCGAAATTCAGGATGGGAAGTATTCTTGCACCTTATTTGAGTTGTCGCCAAGTGCTAGTGACATCGACTATAATAAGTTTGCAGCCCATTTTGAAGCCACTCATTCAAATAGTATCAAAAGAAGTCCTTTTATAACAAACAGCATTAGTATTAAACTTACCAACGATGAAATACAAAACAGTATAAGAATGCAAACATCCCGTTTATTACTCTGGTTTAGCCATCACATTTGGCATTGCCACTTGTACGTGAAAAATGACTTTCCAGTGAGGGCACACTATTGCTATGGGAAAATTTCAGAGACTTTGATTTTATTGCCAAATTTAAAGTCACTGAAGATTCAATACCAGTTTAGTGGTGAGCAAGAAGATTATGACGCTTTAAATAGAGAAAGTGGATGTCATACAAGACATTTAGCTGCATTGCCACATTTTTCAGATCTAAAATTTTTATACATTGGCAATCCACCACCACTTTTGTATGGAATGCTTCTTCGGTCTAATTCCCACATTTCAGTTTTAGAGTTTGCTAGGGATGAACTGAATAATGAACCGATTTACTTGTTTCCTGTGCCTCTGCCAAATTTAGTGCGTTTGTTTTTAAATATTCAATCAGAAGGGGAATTAGAGCAACTACGCTATGTAGACTACACTAAAAGTATTGCGTTTATTCATCTGGATTTTAATTGTAACTTTATAAAGTGGAATCAAATATTTGAAGTTTTGCAAGCCAGATTTTCTAAGACTACTACTGTAGTGCTCAGACTACCAACAGCAAAATTGCCAAAAGACAACAGTGAGTTGCTGAAAGAGTGTCTTAGTTTTCGTTTAAATATGCCAAAAGTGAAGCAGCTCAAACTCTACATGGAAACGTTTTCATCTTTGGACTTTGTTTTGCCAATGAAAGAGTCCCTGGAAATTTTGTACGTGGTCATTACAACAGTAAAAGAGTTGAACGACTGGAGAGAGACTGCTGAAGTCAAAGATATTGAAAAGTTGGAATGCGTTAACTTTTTCAAGCATTGGGATAATCTTTTATTGTCAAATATTTGGAGTTTATTTCCAAAACTGAAACAAATCAAAGTGGAAACGGAGTTTGGGAAATCGACAGATAACAAACTGGTTAGAACCTGGACCAGGGGACAGTGGAGAAACTGGAGACGAACTGAAAAATAACATTTTAGCGTAATATCGGTATGAAAAGTAATACCTAAGCAATATTTTACTATACAAAATACGGTGTTAACTGACTCTAAAAATATGACTACATGCTAATATTTTGTACAGTTTGCTAAATACTTAAAATGCATTAATGTCTTATCATAGATAATATACTTTTATGTCATGAAACTAATAGTAATTTATATTACAAAAATATTATTATGCAAGACTAAGAATGTTAAAAAGTAATAAAATTATTGTTTTCAATTTTTATAAACGATTTTTTAAAAACTATGTTCATACCCACCGGAATTCTTTTCATTGCCTTTATAGCTACATTAAATAGATTACAATTTTACAACAAAAATGATGACCTAAATTCAGATCTAAGCGCACGAAATTTCTCAAGAGATACATTTTTCAAACTCCAATCCTCAAACGGAAATTTCTTTACTGAGTTGACAAATGAGCCGGTCAGCAATGATCGTATTCCTGCCACAGTAACCTAAAAAAATCAAGAAAATTGTTGTGTTACTATGCTTTATTATCATTGAATAAAATTATTAATTAGTAGCTTACTGATTTTAGTGGCGTTGGTCCCGTCACATAAAACTCTTGTACTTTCAAATGTCGGAAGACCTCAGAAAATAAAACATCGGTGATTCCAGGCATCTTGTCTAGATCCAACAATGACAGCTTCTGCAAACCTTTAAAACAAATTACCAAAATTTGTTATCGAATTTAGTAAACTAAATGCAGGCTAGGTAGTAATTAGATCCTAATTACATGTTAGCTTAAGAAAAGCAGGTTCATCCTCGTCGTTTCCAATAAATGCTTGGTCAGTTAGGTCCCTGCATTCCTTAATAGTCACCTCTTCTAGAAAATATAATCCATTCCATAATTTCGGCAAGTCAATTCCCTCTCCCGGCCAGTTGTACAATGTCAGTTGTCGAATATTTTTGCAACTTTGCTTGATTACAAGATTCCTTGCTAAGTAGTTGGCCGTTATTTCCATATTTGTCTTGTAAAAATGGCTTAAAGGTTCCTGATTTTCAAAAGAATCAAAACGAAGTATAATTTCGTTAAGTTTTGAACCATATTCAAACTTGGGGTCGAAAAGATGGTGTATTAAAGTAGGCTTGGACATTCCATATCCTTCCAATTCTACAACACATTTGTTTGAGGGAACTTTAATATCAACAGATTTTAAATTTGGTAACAAAATGGGCTGACGTCTATCAATAAATACATCACAGTTGTTTGTAGCAACCAATTTTTCCAGATGTGGCAAGTATCGTAGGTCAAATTGGTTTTGAGCGTTTACACAAGAAATTACAGGATGTGACGATTCATTTAGAGGACGTCCCCATTGTTTTCCTGGATACTTTTGAACATTCAGGTTAACAATTTTAGTACCAGCTATGACACACGATCCCAGAAATCTGTAAAACTCATCCTCGGTTAAGAATGATAATGGGATTCCTTGGAAATCTAAAACTTTTAAAGTATGCCTTTCCTTGGTTGCCATTATTCTTTTTTGAAGGTAGTAACCTATTACCAAGAAAACTTGTTTTTGCAAATTCATGTCATCACAGTTAACGAGATTTGGATATTGAAGAAAATCCAGATTGACACACAGTTTAAGTATGTTCCCCCAAACGATCCATAGGTCGTCTTCAACATTTGTAATCTTCAGAGTTTTCAAGTTTCTGAAGTTTTTATTTGAAAACTTTTCAGGAGCTGAGCGGATGGCAAACATGTAATTGGAAACTTTTCCAATTATAGATCTATTTATGTTTACTAGCCTTTCAATGTGCAAATGTTCTAGCTTTGTGAAATTTTCGAAAAACGTGTGATTTTCTCCCAGAACATGCGCTGGTAGCAAGTTCAGCCTTAAATGTGTAACTGTTGATGTATAGCTGAGAAAGTCCGGTAACAGTTTATTCTCAAAAAAAGCTGTGCCTGAGTTGTTGATGTAAATGTGCTTTGTGGGGAAATTAAGGTGAATAAAGTTCTGAAGACTGTATCCATTTTCATTAATTTCTCGTTCTCGTTCCAGATTTAAGCATTCATTCTGGATAAAATCCTCCGAGTAGCACTTAAATGTCTTACAGACTCTTCGAAGACGCAACAGGTCGTTGTATTCCAACAGAGGGAAAATGTTGTTATAAAACTGTTAGGAAATCCAATTAAAGGTTAAAAACATTGAATTGATATTTCTTATTGTTTTCACATATTTGACTAGAATAGTTTGTTTCGCTGCAGAGTACTTACCAACTCAACTGGGATAGGGAATGACGAGTTTTCGTTTTCTGTAACTTTGATTATCTGTCTTCTAAAATATAGCCATTCAACTATGTAGTTTTGACAATAGGTTCTTAACGAAGTAGAAAAGTTACCCATTTTAAATGATCAGAAGTACAAACTATTTAATTTTTAAAAACATAAACGCTAAGATGGACAAACGCAAGATAATGTAAAAAGCACAGCTGAGATAGGGATGAGTAGTCAATATACTTCCTTGTAGTCAACCTAATGTACAGTATGATATAAATAAGATGCTTTACGACGTTCATTCGTGTTTCTAAACACTACACTTTTGCTATGCTATCCCATTTGGGGATTGGTTTTGTTTCTGAAGAAAAAGCTTTTTAGCAAGCCAGAATTTCATTAAAACGTTTTGTTGCGTTTTTTTTAGTGAGCAGATGTGTACACTTGTTGCCTAAGCTGTGTGCAGAGAGTTTTTGTTGCTTGTTAAAATTGAATATAAGTGTAGCAGTAACTCAGTGATGTAATTTATCTTGGTACGGGTATCTTTGTATATTGTAAGTAAAGCAACAATAGCGTTTTACCATTCCAACTTATAGACGCAGCATTTCAATGTTTTAACTCATTTAAAAAGACTTAAGCAAAGTGTTTTCATGCTGGTGGCAAATATTACATGAAATGCTTTTACCAAACAATCTTATCTCGGAACTATCCGTAATACCAAATTCGGAAAGTTTATTGGCATAAACTTCCAAAATATAGTCATATTTGTCATATTGTCATCAACCTCAGAACTTGGTTTCTACTCTGACTCATGTCATTTTTGTAGAAGTACACTTCAAAATATTGAAAGCATATAGCACAACAATCCGAAACAGTAAAATGAGTCCAATGTAAATTAAAAACTAGTTCACGTGAATGTAATGTTTAGGAATTTCGCTTGTGTACACATGTAAATAAATATCATCCAACTCAGAATTTAATGGGAATTTTCCTCTCGTTTCACAACTCAGACTTGATCCCCAACCTTGACAAAAAAAAACAATTGTTGCACCGGTAGCTTCTCAACATGCGCACATACTCATGCAGAGTTTTTCTGGTTTGAGTTGGGGTATTCATTATTACTGAAAATTCAGTAGCATATGGAAGGTGAGAGGAACTGGTATTGTAAATTTTTTATTCGGTTGAATTTCAGGGTTTCCAAAATATTTGCCAGCAACACAACAGTTTCAACAAAATATTCTTATGTTTTTTAAATCTCCTCATCCACTTTCCATGTTAATGATTAAACTTAAAAACGGTATTTTCAGTGTCAAAAGTTTTTTAACATAACCAACGTTTCAATAGCTATCTGCTATCTTCATAAGGGATAATATAATACATCAATTATAATAGGTGAAAGAAAGGTAGGTGGAGTTCCCGGAGAATGAGAATAATAATCGGTAGGGAATTCTTTATAAAAATCATTTTGAAAAAAACACTACTTTAATATATTATAATTGATTAAATTTCTAATTTCTATTGATAATTAAATTACTTAAAATCAAGATGCTACTTACGGCAGGTTTAGAAATATACACATCTTTTATTTTAAAAGAATCAACAACAAAATAAGCCAGCTGTCAAAATTGAAGTTTATTTAACAAATGCAGTAAGAAACATGAATTGCATAATATAGCGTAATTTTTGCATTTTTGTATGCGTTTTGTATTTTTTGCACAAAACATGTTCAATCCACCACATGCCCAAAAAAGTCTTGAGACAACGCCAACCTCTCACAACAATCACATGCATCTGAATTTTCTGAACGCGCAACCCACACAGCTCAGATAGCCAAATTACATAATACCATAAAAGGATTAATGCCTAATGAACACCAAATGATGTCAGAGCAAGGAATAACCAGCAACAAAATAAACCAACTAAACCAGCTGCTGGATACATGTTGCCTAGTCTGCTCCATACTTTTTATTTAAAATAAAATTATACGTAAACAGGCAGAGCGAGATAAAAAGTTAACAAACCGAGTTTCATAATTCATAACTAAATTTGGGTTTCAAGTGAAAACAAACCAACAAAAAGTAAGCAATTTTACGAGTGACTTGTTCGAAAATTCAACTTTTGAATACACTTGAATATACCAAGTATTTCTTGTGTGCGTGTTGGTCAGCAAAATCTTGAAAAAACATTGCAATTTCACATCTGTAAAAACTATTTTTTATAATATCAGATAAATAACTTGTTTAGCACAGAAATGGAGAAGCATTACTTAAATACCCCAAAATATATTTCGGACGAGACCCATCTTCATGTAATTTTCCCTGAAGAGGTGAGTTTTTTAAAACAGTATGCAGAGTAACTCCATGGGTTATATGCAAGTCCTGAAATCAAAGTTTCAAAATCGAAATTTCAACTGCATATTATTATTGCTTATCAAAAATGATGTGAACAATGTGCATTTCGTTTTTTCTGAAAACGCAAAATGGCCGAGTTATACAGGCATAAACCATTTTCACATGGGTCCAATGGGCAAGTTCTAACTCAGCCATGGGTCGACCAAATTTGGTGAAATTTTGCATAGACAATCTCCAATAGACTGTGTTTAACGACCCTCATTTGGTTTTTCAAAATTACAGTTTTTTTAATTTTTAGAAATTTTACAAAAATGCAGGGGTACAGGGTCATGGACCTGGGACGCCCAAAATATGAGCTGTATTTTTGTAAAATCTCTAAAAATTAAAAAAACTGTAATTTTGAAAAACCAAAGGAGGGTCGTTGAACACTGTCTATTCGAGATTGTTCATGCGAAATTTCACCAAATTTGGTCGACCCATGGCTGAGTTAGAACTTGCCCGTTGGACCCATGTCAAAATGGTTTATGCCTGTATAACTCGGCCATTTTGCGTTTTCAGAAAAAACAAAATGCACATTGTTCATAACATTTTTGATAAGCAATAATAATATGCAGTTGAAATTTCGATTTTGAGACTTTGATTCCTGGCCTTTCATATAACCCATGGTTTCTCTGTGCACTATAAGTAAATTAATATCTGTCTGCTTAAAAACGTACTGTGAATTTCTTCAATTAATAGATTTGGCTGCTCATATTCAACAAAATAAAGGATTATAATCACTATCATTGTATTGATACGGCATCACCATATTTTCACAAACTACTGCTGCCATTGCGAACACGCTTTTTATTTCCGGAGGTTATCAAACTATGCTCCAATTCCATGGTTTCGTCAGACGAGTCGTATTTCTCTTTGTTACAATGTCGATCCCTTTGTAAAACGTGGAGGCAAGGAGTGGACGCCACACTTCACCAGATTTTAAGTGAAACTAATACAGATGCCACAGAGTGGACACTTTTTGGCAATCCATCAGCTATTTTGAATAAGAACCAGGAGCGTATAATATACCAACCCGACATTTACAACCAAAGCAAACTGGACAAATTTTTGGAAGTTTTTCACAATTCTCATTTTCTCACCGGCAGCAATCCTTTTCCCTCAAGGTCAATACAGATAAATATTCGTGCAGAGTTAACAATCCACAACAGGCTTTTAGATATTCTTCAAGTATATGGACATCACATCTGGCATTGTTATGTAAGATTTTGGTTCGATAATCCAGACAAAATGCAACAGGGAGTGCTCATTTTTCTTAAATTCCTGAGTCTGCTGCCACTTTTACAAACGCTAAGGATAAATAATGTATCGATAACAGATCGGAACCACAATACAGAAAATTTAGAACGCATCCTGACGGCAAATCCTATGCCAAAATTTAAAAATCTAAAACTTCTGGTGGTTCACCATGTAGCAGGACCAGTTTTCTTTCGATTAATTCAGAACAATACTCACATTAAAAAGCTTAGGATATCCGAAATGGACTTTTTTAGTACCCATTCGGCACTGCTTTCAACGCCATTGCCCAACCTGGAGGAGCTTCACATTTTGAGTTTTGAGGGTATAGGAGACATTTTGCGATTGCTAAGTGTGAAAGGTCAATGGCCACTAAAAATTCTGACAATTCTGTGTCATCCTATTGTTCGTCATGTAAACAACGTGCTCAGTTGGATTGAAGAGAGTTGGACTGAAAGTCTTACAGAACTGAACTTAATAATACCTGCAGCAGTTTCTGTTTTAGAAACTAAATCATCATTGAAGCTGCGAAGCTTAAAAATTCTTAGAATCCAAATGGAACGCTACGCTTGTTTGGATTTTATTTTGCAATTGTCAGAATCCCTTGTCAGTTTAAGTGTATATCATGCAGGCATGGATACGTATGACGACAGTTTAGAAAAAAATAGTAAAATTGAGTTTTTCTCACACATGGAAAACTTGGGAAAGTCCAACATTTGGAAATTCTTTCCAAGATTAAAGGATCTTAATTATGCTGATGATAGTGTGTGCGAGTTACCTTGTGGACGTGCTTATAAACGTTATCACTGGGTGGGATATTACTTTGAAGGAATGTGACTAGATTCCAGGCTACCAAAATATTCTCGGTTGACAGGATCATTAAACAATTTTATACTATTGCAAATTTTGATTTATACTAATTGTTTAAAAGTCTTTGAGGAATAACTTTGGTTTTAAATTGTTCAGGGTTATCAGAACAAATGCAGGAAGATAAAATTGTATAAAGAGTTTAATAAATAAAACTAACAAATTTAGAAAACTTGTATTCTGTAAACATATATAACATTCAATTTGTGATTATTTTCAAATAAAAAGTACTTTTACGGAACAAAAACTTAATCATGTTTATATTTTTATTACCATATATAGCACCAAAATTAGCATTTTTCAATAAAGAGTATAATGAGACATTGTTTAGAAGTTCACTGATATGCCTTTGTTTGGAGTGAGACTCTGAAGTAAAAATTTAAGTTAGAAAATGCGGAGGTGAATAGTGTGACTAGTACATTAAACGGTTCAAGTTGCCACGACGCATTTCATTATATAACATGATCTAAGCTATGCATCAATGTAAACGTTTTTTTGTACGCATCTGTTGTTTTTCAAGTTCAAACTGTATTACGCTCTAACAGCATTTGGCAAGAAAGGTGCAATTCAAATCAACACGGTTTATGCATCTGAATGTGTAACAGGTTACGCTGGCCGGCTTGCTGAGTAGGATACAAGTCGCAAAATTCATGCATACCGGATTCCTTCTGATGCCAGACAAGAGACCTGGCAACAAAGACAACCCAAAGCATCAACAGAAACCAACTAATGAGTACTTTTTCCTGCTTGTCCTAGGTGCATATATTACTAAGAAATGTATCGTGCGTAGGCAGAGAATCAAAGTGATATCAACTGATGTTTCACTGCAAATTAAAACTTGAATACTGATGGTTTTCTATTAACGTAGTTACAAATTTTTAGTGAATGTAAATATAAAGCGCAAGTATTTTTTGGGATTTAAAACCAATTTTGAAAGCACGTGCCAGAAATTTCCTCTTTGTGAGCAGACGAAATCTTTGAAAACATCAAATTATTTTTAAAATGCAGGAGTGCTTATGTAATTATGACACAACAATTTCAGCGTAAACAGCGAATTAGTTTTGCAGAGCAACAAATGGACAGGCAATTTAGTATGACAATCCAATTTTCAATTTTCTAAACGTAATTTTCCCCGTTTGAAGCTATATAATATCGTATTTGTTAGTGGATTGTTTGGCAGACTAGGTCTTCAGACCTCAGTATGCCTTCCTAGATTGCAATTCAAGTCTGTATAACGGGGTAAAGTGAAAAAGTTGTCGCACGATCTCCTCCAAATCCCGACCGGATATTCAAAATCTGTTTTCCCCATTGAAGTCCTGGTCAATAAATCTCACCAGGTACAGAAAATACGTTATCTCAGAACCTTCATCCAAAAAATACCCCCTGTCACCAATTTAAGTCAAGCATTTTTTAATCTCAAGTCCACCTAGGTGCACCTGCATAAAGGTAATTGATATCCCCGAGTTCTGAAATGATAACCGTTTTTTGGCAGCTATGAACTATGAGATATGAACTAGTTTAATGTCAAAAATGCCTCAAACTTTAATAATAGTACAAATTTAAGAATCTATATGATACAAGTAGGTTATGAAAAATGTAAGTTTACCAACCAGGACGATGTCCCTACTGTTAATATCTTTGCATATTTAAATAAATAAACACGGTATAGTTATTGGCATGATTACAAAAAATGGTATTGCTCATGATATTATGCGACATTTTCTGTGCACTTTTAATATCAGCAAATTGTCTTCTTTCTTATTGATTTGCAAAAGTCAGCGAACAGATTCATAGAATTAGCAAAACCATAGTAGTAGCAATCCACAAATGAATCATATGTTGCTGTTACAACTTAAAAGTAAAACATGAGACTCACATGTTACACATTTCGCGTACTCACAGCAATAGACACAAGTTCCTATGATGCATGTCTTTATATTATATACTACATCACTAAAGCTCGTTTTTATGAAAAGACTCTCAGTTTGCAATTTTATCATTGTGACGAACGTGAGCCCCGCAAAATGGACTTCTAGCTTTGTGATAAATAGATAAAAACTACATGGTACACAGGTTTCAGTACATCTTAGGTGTAATCTACTTTCCTTGGCTTTCTTTTATTATAAGTCGCAAAGATTCATGCATCATGAAAATCCACATCATGCCAGCACGGGTACACTGCAAAAAAGCGAGCACAAAAAATCAATACAAACCTGCTGGCCCATGTTTTCCCCACTGTGCTTGTGAGTGTATGCACGGACCAAAATTATATATTCGCAGATGGTGAAAGTGTAGTCAACTTGAGTTTCGTATTTTGATTTCAATGGAAGTTATGTAACCACCAACCTGGAAGATTGCTTTAGTACACTTATAATTAAACAAAATCAATAAATATATATTTCCAAAGTTAAACTGAAAACAATCCAGGTAAAAATATGTAGTAATACAAAAACTCAAACTCTTCATAAACGTCCAAGATATTCCCATTGGTTCGGTTTTCAGCAAAACTTGCAAAATATTGACTATACTCAGAAAATAAGCAATATTTCTAAAAATAAGAAATAATTTAGCGCGTCAAAATGGAGGAGGATTCATTCAACAGCCCCAAATATTTTTCTGATGTGATCAAATTGCAAAAGATTTTTCCTGAAACGGTGAGCGTTTTGGAATAATTAAAAAATTGTACGGTACAATTTGTACCGGTCTAAAACATTTGTCATTGTTTTCTAATTTAATAGATTTGGCTACAGATATTTAAAAACATCTCTGAATCTCATCACTTTCATTTCATTTGTTCGGGATCGCCTTATTTTCAGCAACTCTTGCTGCCACTGCGAACCCAGTATTTATTTCCGGATGTTATCAAACTTTGCACTAAATTCATGGTTCCGAAAGCAAAATCATACTCTTTTATCTTATTATGTCGAGCAGTTTGTAAAACCTGGAAGAAAGGAGTGGACGCCGAAATTCAAGACATTATAAACGAAATTGATACAAATGCCTCATATTGGACATTGTTTGGATATTGGGAACTTATAATGTGCCAACCCAAAATTTACAACCAAAACAAATTGAACCAATTCCTGGAAAGTTTTCACGATTCTCACTTTCTCACCGGCAGCAATCCTTTTCCTGGAAGGGCAATACACATTAGAATTAGTTCAGAGACGCAAATTCCAAACAAACTGTTTGACACTCTTCAAAAATATGGACATCACATTTGGCATTGCTTTGTATTTTGGTTTCAAAATCCAGAGGAAATTCAACAGCAAGTTCAAATTTTTTGTAAACTGTTGGAACTGCTGCCAAATCTACAATCGCTGAGGATTACAAATGAAAGAAGAAACGAAAACACAGAGTATTTAGAATACATATTAACTGCAAATACGTTGCCAAAATTTAAGAATCTAATACTTTTGGCAGTAAATGACCTAGCAGGACCAATTTTCCCGCAACTAATTCAAAACAATTCGCACATTATAAAGCTTAATATTTCTTACTTTGATTCTAAAAATCATTCATCTCTATTTACTACACCCTTACCCAACCTGGAGGAGTTTCACTTTAGTGGTTTTAAGAGTGCAGAGGACTTTTCACAATTTCAATGCGCACAAGTTCAGTGGCCACTGAAAAAGCTGAAGTTTTATGTTTGTTGTCAAAATCGTGACGTTCTACAATTAAATGACGTATTCAATTGGATTAAAACTCATTGGTCTGAAACTCTTACAGACTTGAGCATTTCCATACCTTCCTCAGTTTCGGTTTCAGGAATTGAATCGTCCTCAAAGCTGCTAAAACTCAAAAATCTAAGAATAAGCATGAATCAACATGGTTGTCTGGATTTTATTTTGTCATTGTCAGAAAACATTGTCAGTTTAAGTGTAAATCGGCACTACATAGAACCTTATCTTGGTTCGGAAAAGCTTAGTAAAATTAAGTTTTTTCGCTACAAAGGGAACTTGGAAAGGTCTAACATTTGGAAATTGTTTCCAAGATTAAGGAAAATTAACTACGCAGATGACAGTTGCCTCGGATTGAGTTGTGGACGTTATTATACACGTGATCAGTGGGTGGGGTATAGATCGGTAGGAAACTAATTCGTTTTATTCGTAATAGTATTGCCATGGTTACAATAGTTTTCTCGTAGACATGCTTTTTAACCAAAGTATTTAAATAATGTATTATAATAAGTATAATATATTATCGTGATTTTTTGTTTGTTTGTGGATTAATACAGCTTTACACAAAGATGAGTATGGAAGAGACAACCAAGGTAAAAATATTTAATTTGACTGAAATTCCTCATAAACTTCCCAAATATTCCCATTGGTTTGCTTTTTACCAAAACCAGCACATTATGAATTTAAACCCAAATTTTCGAAAAACTTAATTAATTTATCAGAAAGTAAGCAATATGTTTCGTTTAGGACGTCAATATGGAGGAATATTCATTCAACAGCCCAAAGTACTTTTCTGACGTGACAAAACTGCAAGCGATGTTTTCTGAAAAGGTAAGCGTTTCGAAATTAAAACATTTGTACCAGACTTAAATACTTTACTCTATTTTCTGATTTTCTAGATTTGGTACCTGATATTTCAAAATATATCTGAGTCTGATGATTATCATTCAGTTTGTGCGGGATCACCTTACTTTCACAAATTACTTTTGCCATTGAGAACCAAGATTTTGTTTCCGGAGGTTATCAAACTATGCTCCAGTTTCATGCTTTCGACAGACGAGACGTATTTCAGTCTCCTAAACTGTCGATCTGCTTGTAAACCGTGGAAGAAAGGAGTGGACGCCTCGCTTCACCAGATTCTAAGTGAAACTAATACAGATGCCACAGAGTGGAAATTCTTTGGCTCTCCATCAGCTATTTTGAATAAGAACCAGGAGCGTATAATATACCAACCCGATATTTACAACCAGAAAGAGCTTGACAAGCTTTTGGAATTTTTTCACAACCCTCACTTTCTCACCAACAGCAATCCTTTTCCCTCAAGGTCAATACATATTCATATTCGTCCCGTGTTAACAATCCACAACAAGCTTTTCGACATCCTTCACATATATGGACATCACATTTGGCATTGTTATGCAATACTTTTTTACCAAGATGCAGAGGAAATGCAAAAGGAAGTACTAATGCTTTGTAAATTGCTGGGTCTGCTGCCTAATCTACAGACACTAAGGATTTTTGTTGTAACATGCTGGAACACGAATACAGAATGTTTAGAACCAATTCTAGCTACAAACCCGATGCCAAAATTGAAAAATCTAAAACTTCTGGTAAATCATCATATACCAGGTCCAGTTTTCTCTCAACTTATTCAACACAATCCTCACATTAAAACGCTAAGGATATCGGAACTGGACTTCATTAACCTCACAGAACTGGTTTCAGTGCCGTTATTCAATTTGGAGGAGTTTCACATTTTGGGTTATAAGACTGCAGGGGACTTTTTACAATTGCTGAATGTAGTAGTTCAATGGCCGCTGAAAAAGCTGACCATCTTGTGTCATGATATTGCTTTTCATGTAAACTGCGTGTTTAGTTGGATTAAAGAATGGTGGGCTGAAACTCTTACAGACTTAAACATAATCATACCCTCACCAGTTTCTGTGTCAGAAATTGAATCACATGTGAAGTTTTCAAGCTTAAAAAATCTTAGAATTAAGATGTGGCGTTATGCTAGCCTGGATTTTATTTTACATTTGTCAAAATCTATTGTCAGTTTGAGTGTATATCAAAATGGCACGGAGGAGTATGACCAGAGTTTGGAGAAAAATAGTAAAATTCAGTTTTTCTCGTATAGATGGGACTTGGGATATTCTAACATTTGGGAATTCTTTCCCAAATTAAGGGAAATCAAGTATGCTGATAGAAGTGTGCGCGAGTTGTGTATTCAACGTACGTATAGACGTGATCACTGGGAGGCATGTAATTCTTTAGTAATCTAATTCGTTTTGACGCAATGAAATCAAATTGTTGTGGTTAAAATAGTTTTGTGGTTCTTAGTCAAAGACTTTACGTTATATGTACAAAGTATAAATAATGAATTATATTATTGTGACTGTTTCTGTGAATTCATTCTGTTTGCTAGAAAGATGAGAATGAAGATGTTTTCAATCCAAAGCAATTTGGTAAATATTTGGTATGTATGTAGACGTATATGCTCTTTTTTAAGTAAAGTTATTCGGGAATTAGTAAAACATGCTTAGAAGAAGCTTTAATGTATACTTTTTCCAGAATAATAATGTAGAGTAAATGGTTATTTTGTGCGTTGTAAATAATGGATAAGTAATGTGTATTAAAGGATTTGCGGAAAAAAATAACTTTTAGTATTTTGGTTTAATGTGTTCAGTGATTTTGGAATCACTACGTCACATTCCGCATTTCACATTGAATAATGAATGTGCAGGATACGACATATATACGATCAGAAGAGTTTCTGACATTTTAAATATTTAACCAATAAGGTTTGATCCAGCAAGGCTGAGATGAGTTTCTTACAAGCAGTGGGAAAACGAAAAACTCAACAAAATGAGCTAGCAAAAATTTAGATCCAGACTAATTGTTTGGAAATCTTTGAAGATGATTTTTTGTTTCAAACAGTTTTGGGCTACCAGTACGAACATTAGGAAGACACATCTTTTAAAGAGTTTTATAATAAAAACTAGAATATGCAGTAAACTAGAATATTTTTTTTAAATAATAAAGTTCAAAGCACTCCTACCGAAGAAAAATCTAATCATGCAATGTTTATTATGTATGTTTATTATATGATTATGTACTATGAAACAAAGCGCCACACTAAGCATTTTTCAGTGAATATTAGAAAGAGATATCTTTATAGAGAGAAACTTACTAACATGACTTAGTTTGGAGTGAAACTCGGAAGTTACCACTTTAAATTAGAAAATGCGGTGATGAACATTTCACTTTTTTGCACTCCAATTGCTATAAAGCATGTCATCATATCGCATGACCTAAGCTAAACGCCCTCGGAATCGATCTTTGTACGCATCTGTTGTTTTCAAGTTCAAACAGTAATACGCTTTGACATCATTTAGCAAAAAAGTTACAATTCAAATAAATAAGGTTTATGCATTCAAATTTGTACGAGATTACGCTGGCCGGCTTGCTGAGCTGGATGCTAGTCGCAAAATTCATACATACAAAATTCCATCTGATGCCAAACTGGAGACTTGGCAACAAAGACAAGCGAAAACATCAACAAAATCCAGCTAATGTTTACTTTTTCTTACTTGTCAAAAGTGCATATTACTATGAAATATATAGTACGTAGGCAGAGAATTGAAGTGATAACAACCGATGTTTCACTGAAAAATAAAACTTTGAATATTGATAGTTTTCTTTTAATGTTAATGGTAGTTACAAATGTTCAGTGAGCAATAATACAAAGCACAAGTATTTTTCAGTTTTAAAAAGCGATGTCGATGTCCATATTGGTAATATCTTTGCATTTTAAAATAAATAAATATGGCAATTTTCGTGGCATGTACACAGAAAGGTCTTTTTAAAATTTTCTGCTCATTGAATGGTATTATGCATGTTATTAAACAACATTTTTGTGCACTTTAAAAATAAGCAAATTGTATACCTACGCCACGCAACAGTCATACGTATCTTACGGTTACAGTTGAAAAGTTTAAAATACAACATGAGAATCAAAACTTTCACATTTCACATACTTACAGCAATAAACACAAGTTTTACGATGCATCGCTTTTTCACATAATACATCATACAAACTTGTTATAATGAAAAGATTTTCCGTTTGCGATTCTTCTGTTTTATTTTGATGTGAGGAACGTGAGACCCGTAATATGCACTGTTAGAATTGTGAATTGAATAATAGACACTCTCCACATAGTACATAGGTTTCAATACTTCTTGCGCAATCTAATTTCCTCAGCTTTGTTTTAGGATTCAGCTTCATGAAAACCCACATCACGCCAGCACGGATACTCAGCAAAAAAAGCGAACACAAAAAATCAATACAAACTTGCTGGTCGATATTTTTTCCACTGTTGTCAAGAGCGGGTGCACAGAACAAGATTATACACTCGCAGACAGTGAAAGAGTAGTCAACTTGAGTTTTATATTTTTATTTCAACGGGGCTTAAGGTGCATTTATAAACCAAGGGATATTTTTTCGTTTTGCCCTAACTTTTACATACATAATCCAATCGGTATGTTTTATACATATTCTTGTAGCGCACTTTACCCTTGTCATACCCCACTATATTCAGTAATATCACAAACTTTATTCGAAGGCTGCAGCGGTTTTTCGAAAATGTGCATTTTTGAGGTGTCCAAAAACCAAGGGATAATCTTATTTTGCGGCAAAATAACTTTGGTTTTTTGAGTAATATAACATACAAAAGTGGTTTATTCCGCGATAGCAGACTGATTTAACTGATTGGCGAACATTTTATACATGGATTTAGTTTTGAGATAGCTTATCAGATCCATTATCCCTTTTCAAGGGATATCACTGAACATAGCCTTAGATTGTGTGCCATGACGGTTCATAAAATGAACTAACACTATCAAATACGTTACAAAATGACTTATTATTATTATTTTGACGTATATTTATGTTTTATTTTAGTTGCTCTCTTAAATTTGTACATTCACTGATAACATTTGTTAAATCCATTATAGTGCTACCATCATCAATTTTTACTTTATTCAGGGAAATCAATAAAAATGGTTCCTAAAACTTACAATAATTTAGTAATAAGGTTGTTTCTAATTAAATATGTACATTTCGTACAAAAAATGTATTTAGTTCCCTTTGGGTGCGCCATTTTTGTAATCTATGTATGCCCAACATAAGGTCATGTTACGTCACAAGCCAATGTTTCACGGTTCCGGGATTCTGGGGTTGCCTATCATCTTAACTTAGTTCAAGGTATCCTCCTTGTCACTTTTGACTTGTTTTGTGCATAGTTTGTTAAGCATATTTATTTCAAAATGGCTGCATGTAATGCAGCAAGTAGATTAGACATGTCTTCTAGAATACATGTTAACAAAACAATCTAAATTCATGACGTGTTGTTAAATCAGCCACTTTATTTTGGTCTACTTAGTCTATACATGAATGTATTGTACCAAAGTTTATTTACAAATTACGTAAAAACAGTTTGTACCATCAATATTGTAATAAATTGCAAGTATTTGGAACAGTTTATTAACAGAGGTGATCATGATTATACCACACAAGACGATTAATTGCTTCATATAACAAAATTTTAAGAAAATAAATGCGTTGCAATATGCATTTTATATACAAGATTCAACTGAGTTGTTTTAACCTACTATATTATCAAAAATTGTCCTTCAAAATACAAAGTAAGTTCAGACAAGTTACCAGAAACGAAGATGTAGCATCTAGACAAAACTAAATATTAAATCCACATTTTTAATGTTCGCAAATCAGTCAAATCAATCTATTACAGCAAAATAATCCACATTAGAATGGTGCATTACTAAAAAACGAAAGTTATGTTGCCGCAAAATAAGATTATCCCTTGGTTTTTGGACACCTCAAAAATGCACATTTTCGAAAAACCGCTGCAGCCTTCGAATAAAGTTTGTGATATTCCTGAATATAGTGGGGAATGACAAGGGTAAAGTGCGCTACAAGAATATGTATAAAACGTTTCGATTGGATTATGCATGTAAAAGTTAGGGCAAAACGAAAAAATATCCCTTGGTTTATAAATGCACCTTAATTAACCAGCAAACAGAAAATTTGCGTTAGTTCATTTTAACTCAACACAATCATTAAGTATATTGCAAATATACAGTAAAAACAAACAAAACAAAAATACTTACTTTTATTAAAAATCCTTGTAAACTTGCCAGATATTGCCATTGGTTCGGTTTTCTGCAAAACATTGCAAATGGAGACCTGTAAAGCAAATAAACTACAATACTCAGAAAATAAGCAATATTTTTTATTTAGCACGCCAAAATGGAGGAGTATTCATTCAACAGCCCCAAATATTTTTCTGATGTGATCGAACTGCAAGAGATTTTTCCTGAACCGGTGAGCGTTTTGGAATAATTTTTAAAATGTACCAGTTTATTTAAACATTTGTCATTGTTTTCTGATGTACTAGATTTGGCTGCAGATATTTAAAAACATCTCTAAATCTGATCACCTTCATTCAATTTGCTCGGGATCGCCTTACTTTTACCAACTCCTACTGCCTAGACGAACCGAGATTTTATTTCCGGATGTTATCAAACTTTGCACCAAATCTATGGTTTTTACAAAAAAATCATACTCTTCCTTCTTTCTATGTCGAGCAGTTTGTAAAACATGGAAGCAAGGAGTGGACGCCAAAATTCAAGACATTCTAAATGAAATTGATACAGATGCCTCATATTGGCCATTTTGTGATTTTCGGGAACTTTCACTGAGCGAACCCAAAATATACAACCCGAACAAACTGGAGCAATTCCTGAAAAGTTTTCAAAATTCTCATTTACTCACCGGCAGCAATCCTTTTCCTTCAAGATCAATAAACATTGTAACAACGCAAATTCCAAACGAACTGTTTGAAGTTCTTCAAACATATGGACATCACATTTGGCATTGCTTTCTACGCTGGGGCCCTATTCCAAGGGAAATACAACAGCAACGACAGCAAGTTCAAATGTTTTGTAGATTGTTGGAACTGCTGCCAAATCTACAATCGCTGAGGATTTACAATATAACATACTGCTACGAAAATACAGAGTATTTAGAAAACATGCAAACTGCAAACATGTTGCCAAAATTTAAGAATCTAAAACTTCTGGCAGAACATGGCGTAGCAGTGGTAGCTAGACCAATTTTCTCTCAACTAATTCAAAACAATTCGTACATTACTAGGCTTAGTATTTCAAAACTGGATTTTAAGAACCATTCAGCACTATTTACTGCACCATTACCTAACCTGGAGGAGTTTCACATTAGTGGTTTTAAGAGTGCAGAGGACTTTTCACAATTGCAATGTGTACAGGTTCACTGGCCACTGAAAAAGCTGAAATTTAGTTTATATTGTTATAATAGTGACGTTCTACAATTAAATCACGTATTCGATTGGATTAAAACTCATTGGTCTGAAACTCTTAAAGACTTGAGCATTTCCATACCTTCCTCAGTTTCGGTTTCAGGAACTGAATCGTCCTCAAACCTGTTACACCTCAAAAATCTAAGAATAAGCTTGGACCACCACGGTTGTCTGGATTTTGTTTTGTCGTTGTCAGACAACCTAGTTAGTTTAAGTGTAAATCGGCACTCCACTGGACTTTATGCTTGTTCGGAGAAGCTTAGTAAAATTAAGTTTTTTCGCTACAAAGGGATCTTGGAAAAGTCTAACATTTGGAAATTATTTCCCAGATTAAGGGAAATTAACTTCGCTGATAAGAGTTTGCCCGAGTTAAGTCGTGGACGCTATTATACACGTGATCAGTGGGAGGGTTCGGTAGGAAACTAATAACTAATTGGTTTTAAAAGCATTAGTATTGTCGTAGATATAATTGTTTTAGCTTCTTAGCCAATGTATTTACATCATGTATTATATTTAGTAAGTATTTATTTAGAAAAAATATAATTTTGTGATTGTTTCTGTGGATTTATACAGTTTGCTAGAAAGCTGAATATGAAAGAAACAAACCAGGTAAGAAAATTTAGTTTTACAGGAAATCTTTAACATCTTGCCAGATCACAGATATTCCCATTTCTTCGGTTTTCAGCAACTTCTGTATAACATTGGGAATAAAACATGTAAAAAACTTTTACACAAACTAAGCAATATGTTTTATTTAGGAAATAGATATGGAGGGGTATTCATTCAGCAGCCCCAAATTCTTTTATGATGTGACCAAACTGCAAACGATGTTTTCTGAACAAGTAAGCCTTTCGAAATAATTTAAAAAATTCCACCAGTCTTCAATATGCGTCACCATTTGCTGATTTTCCAGATTTGGCTCCTGATATTTATAAACATATCTCAAACCGATCACTATAACTCCATTTGTGCGGCATCCCCTTACTTTCACAAGTTACTGCTGCCACTACGAACCCAGATTTTGTTTCCGGAGGTTATCAAATTATGCTCGAATTTAATCACGGTTTCGACAGACGAGTCGTATTTCTCTCTCTTACACTGTCGATCCGCTTGTTTAGCGTGGAAGAAAGGAGTGGACGCCACCTTTCACCAGATTCTAAGTGAAACTAATACAGATGCCACAGAGTGGAAACTGTTTGGCTATCCATCAGCTATTTTGAATAAGAAACAGGAACGCATAATATACCAACCCGACATTTACAAGCAGAGCGAACTGGAGGGGTTTTTGCAATTTTTTCACAATTCTCACTTTGTCACCGGCAGCAATCCTATTCCCTCAAGGTCAATACACATTCATATTCGTCCAGTGTTAACAATCCACAACAAGCTTCTTGACATTCTTCAAATATACGGCCATCACATTTGGCATTGTTATGCAATACTTTTTTACCAAGATGCAGAGGAAATGCAAGAGGAAGTGCAAATGTTTCGTAAATTGCTGGGTCTGCTGCCAAATCTACAAACGCTGAGGATTTATAATGTAACAGACAGAAACGAGAATTCAGAATGTTTAGAACCCATTCTTGCCACAAATCCGATGCCAAAATTGAAAAATCTAAAACTTCTGGTAAATGATCATATACCAGGGCCAATTTTCTCTCAACTAATTCAAAACAATCCTCACATTAAGAAGCTCAGGATATCGGAACTGGACTTTATTACCCTCGCAGAACTGATTTCAGTGCCATTACTCAATTTGAAGGAGCTTCACATTTTGAGTTATAAGAGCGCAGATGACTTTTTACAATTGCTAAATGTAGTAGTTCAATGGCCACTGAAAAAGCTTACGATCTTGTGCCACGATGTTGCTTTTCATGTAAACAGCGTGTTCAGTTGGATTGAAGAAAGATGTGCTGAAACTCTGACAGACTTGAACATAATCATACCTTCATCAGTCTCTGTCTCTGAAATTGAATCATCTTTGAAGTTGCCAAGCTTAAAAAATCTTAGAATTAAAATGTGGCGCTATGCTAGCCTGGACTTTATTTTACATTTGTCAAAATCTATTGTGAGTTTGAGTGTATATCAACATGGCACGGAAGAGTATGACGAGAGTTTAGAAAAAGATGGTAAAATTCAGTTTTTCTTGCACAGATGGAATCTGGGGTATTCCAACATTTGGAAATTTATTCCCAGATTAAGGGAAATTAAGTATGCTGACAGAAGTGTGCGCGAGTTGTGTGTTCACCGTACTTATAGACGTGATCACTGGGAGGTATGTAGTTCTTTAGTAACCTAATTCGTTTTGACGCAATGAAATAAATATGTTGTGGTTAAAATAGTTTTGTGGTTCTTAGTCAAAAAATTTACGTTATATGTACAAATTATAAATAATGAATTATATTATCGTGAGTGTTTTTGTGAATTTATTCTGTTTGCTGAATCTGTAATGCAGTCTGTTCTGAAAGCAATTTATTGAATGTTTGGTGTATGTATGTGAAAGATAGGATCCTTTTTAAGTAAAGTTATTTGGGAATTACTAAAACAAGCTTAGAAGGAGCTTTACGTTGAACGTATATTTTTGCAGAATAAATATGTAGGGTAAACGTTTATTTTGTATATTTTATAAAAAAGATAAGTAAAATGTATTAAAAGGTTTCCGGAGAAAATCACTTTATTTTTGTTTTGAAACATTGCACCACACTCATAGCGTTTTTTAGTGTATACTAGAATGAGGCTTTTTCTAGAAGTTCACTATTAATAGTTGACTTTGTTTGAAGGAAAACTCAGAAGTAAAAATTTTAAATTAAAAAATGAGCAGTGGCACATTTTACATTATTGAATGAAACGGCTCCACTTGCCATGACATACTTTATTATAACTCATGATCTAAGATAGTCGTCACTCGTAAGCTTGCTTTGTACGCATTTGTTGTTTTTCAAGTTCGAAAAGTAATAAACTTTATCAGCATTTAGCAAGAAAGGTGCAATTCGAACAAATAAGGTTGATGCATCTGGTTGTGTAACAGATTACGCTTGCCGGCTTGCTGAGCTGGATACTAGTCGCAAAATTCATGCATAGAAAATTTCTTCTGATGCCAGAACAGTCATAAGTATGTTTGCTGTTACAATTGAAAAGATTAAAATACAAGGTGAGAATCAAAACTTTCACGTTTCAAATACTTACAGCAATAAACACAAGTTTCTACGATGCACTCCATTTTACATATATTACATCATACAAGCTTGTTTTATGAAAAGATTCTTCGTTTGCTCGTTTGCGATTTTATTTTCATGTGAGGAACAGGAGACCGGTAATATGCACTCTTAGCATTGTGAATTGAATGATAAACACATTCCACAAAGTACATCGGTTTCAGTACATCCTAGGGTGTAATCTACTTCCCTCCGCTTTCCTTTAGGATTCAGTTTCATGAAAACCCACATCACGCCAGCACGGATACTCAGCGAAAAAAGCGAAAACAAAAAATCAATACAAACCTGCTTGTCGATGCTTTCCCCACTGTTGTCAAGAGCGGATGCACGGAATAAGATTATACATTCGCAGATGATGAAAGAGTAGTCAACAGTCACCTTGACTTTCATATTTTGATTTCAACGCAAGTTATTTCATCAGCAAATTGAAAAATTACTTTAGCTCTTTTATATTCATCACATGTAATACATATATTTCAAACGTTAAAGTGAAAACAATCAGGTAAAATTTTTTTACTGAAAAATAAACTCTTTATAAACGTGACAGATCTATACATTGGCTAGTTTTAAGAAAAAGTTAAAAAACATTTTCAATTAGATCCTGTAAAGCAACTTACTATAATCCTGTAATTAGGAAAACAGAAAATAAGCAATATTTTTTGTTTAGCACCCAAAATGGAGGAATATTCATTCATCCACCCAAAATATGTTGCTGATATGATCAAGCTTGAAACTATTTTTTCTGAAAAGGTGAGCTCTTAGCAATACTTTAAAAATATGTACCAGTCACAACTATTTCTCACCATACATATTTTTTTATTTGTTATATTCAGATTTGGTTCCTGATATTTAAAAACATCTCTGAATCTGATCATTATCACTCCATTTGTGCGGGGTCGCCTTACTTTCACCAACTGCTGCTGCCACTACGAACCCAGATTTTGTTTCCTGATGTTATCAAACTTTGCACCAAATCTAAGGTTTTTACAAAAAAATCATACTCTTCCTTCTTACTATGTCGAGCAGTTTGTAAAACTTGGAAGCAAGGAGTGGACGCCAAAATTCAAGACATTCTACATGAAATAAATTCAGATGCCACCGAGTGGAAACTTTTTGGCTATCGAGTACAAAATTTGAATTCTAATCAGAAACTGATAATGTGCCAAACCAATCTTAACATCCAAAACAAACTGGACAAATTTTTGGAATTTTTTCACAATTCTCACTTTCTCAACCGCAGCAATCCTTTTCCTTCAAGGTCAATATACATTCGAATTAGTTCACAGCGTGAAATTCCATCCACATTCTACAACAAATTGTTTGACATTCTTCAAATATATGGACATCAAATTTGGCATTGCTTTGTATTTTGGTTCCATAATCCGGAGGAAATGGAACAGCAACTGCTGGTGTTTTGCAAATTGTTGGGGTTGTTGCCAAATCTACAAACGCTGAGGATTGCTAACGTAGGCACGATCGAGAATACAGAATATTTGGAAAACTTGTTAGGTGCAAATACGTTGCCAAACTTTAAAAATCTTGAGCTTCTGGCAGAACATGACCTAGCAGGACCAATTTTCTCTCAATTGATATTAAACAATCCGCACATTAAGAGGCTTAGTATTTCAGAACTGGGCTTTAAAATTCATTCAGCTCTATTAACTACACCATTACCCAACTTGAAGGAGTTTCACGTGTATGGTTTTAAGCGTGAAAGGAACATTTTTGAATTGCAATGTTTACAAGTTCAGTGGCCAGTGAAAAAGCTTACCTTCAATTATTTTTGTCGTGATGATATACGTTTTATTCACGATTTATACGAGACATTTTATTGGATTAGAGCTCGTATCGATCGATCGTATGAAACTCTTACAGATTTGAACATTATCATACATTCCTCAGTTTTTATTCCTAGAATTTCTTCCAAAAAGCTGCCAAACCTAAGAAATCTAAGAATAATTCTGGCACGCCATGATTGTCTGGATTTTATTTTGTCATTGTCAGAAAACATTGTCAGTTTAAGTGTATATCGGTATGGTATGGGACCTTACGGTGGCGGTTTGGATAAGAAGAGAAAAATTCAGTTTTTCTGCCACAGAGGGAACTTGGAAAAGTCTAACATTTGGAAACTGTTTCCCAAATTAATGGAAATCAATTACACAGATGACAGTTGGCCCTGGTTGACTCGTGGACGTTACTACACACGTCCTCCCTTGGAGGGACATAGATCGGTAAGAAACTAACTGGTTTTACAAGCAATAATATTGTCGTAGTTTTAGCTTCTTATCCAAAGTGTATACATTTTTTTACTATATTTTTAAAAAATTTAATTTCTTTATTGCTTCTGTGGATTTATACAGTTTGCTAGAAAGATGAGCATGCAAGAAACAAACCAGGTAAAAAATATTAATTTTACTGAAAATCAAACCCTTTTAAAACGTGGCAGATATTCGTATTGATTCGGTTTTCAGCAAAACTTGCAAAACAATATGAATTAAAACCTGTAGAAAACTTAATTACTACATACAAAAATATGCCATACTTTTTTCCTTAGCCCGTCAAAACCACTCCACTCCACTCCATGAAAATGGAGGAATATTCAATCATCCCCCCAAAATATGTTTCTGATATGATCAAGCTTGAAACTATATTTTCTGAAAAGGTAAGCGTTTAGAAATATTATATAAACATGCACCAGTGTCAAGTATTTCTTACAATTTTTTTGTTTGCCAGATTTGGCTCCTGATATTTAAAAACATATCTGAATCTTATTACTATCACTCCATTTGTGCGGGATCGCCTTACTTTCACCAACTATTGCTGCCACTACGAACCCAGATTTTATTTCCTGATGTCATCAAATTTTTCACCAAATACTTGATTTTAAAAGGAAAATCATGCTCTTCCCTTCTATTATGTCGAGCAGTTTGTAAAACATGGAAACAAGGAGTGGACGCCAAAATTCAAGACATTCTAAACGAAATTGATACCGATGCCTCATATTGGACATTTTTTATTTATCCGGGACTTATAATGTACCCATCCAAAATATGCAACAAAAGCAAACTGGACATGTTTCACAATTCTCATTTTCTCACCGGCAGAAATCCCTTCCCTTCAAGAACAATTAACATTAAAATTAGTTCAGAAATAGAAATTCCAAACAACCTGTTTGACACTCTTCAAAAATATGGACATCACATTTGGCATTGTGCTGTATACTGGTTCCATAATCCAGAGGAAATCCAACAGCAAGATCAAATTTTTTGCAAATTGTTGGAACTGCTGCAAAACCTACAAACGCTGAGGATTAGCATTCTAACAAGGGGCGACAAAACACAGTATTTAGAAAACATGGTCGTCGCAAATACGTTTCCAAAAATTAAGAATCTTAAACTTTTCTCAGAACATGAACTATCAGGACCAATTGTCTCTCACTTAATTGAAAACAATCCGCACATTATAAGGCTTAGTATTTCATATCTGGATTCTAAAAATCATTCAGCACTATTTACTACACCCTTACCCAATCTGGAGGAGTTTCACATTCGTGGTTTTAAGAGTGCAGAGGACTTTTCTCAACTGCAAAGCGTACAAGTTCAGTGGCCACTTAAAAAACTGAACGTCAGTTTTTATAGTTATAATCGTGACGTTCTACAATTAAATGACCTATTCAGTTGGATTAAAGCTCATTGGTCTGAAAGTCTTACAGATTTGAGCCTTTACATACCTTCCTCAGTTTCGGTTTCAGGAGTTGAATCGTCCTCAAAGCTGTCAAACCTCAAAAATCTAAGAATAAGCATGGCCAACCATGGTTGTCTGGATTTTGTTTTGTCATTGTCAGATAACCTAGTCAGTTTAAGTGTAAATCGGCACTCCACAGGACCTTATGCTTGTTCCGAGAAGCTTAGTAAAATTAAGTTTTTTCGCTACAAAGGGAACTTGGAAAAGTCTAACATTTGGAAATTGTATCCCACATTAAGGGAAATTCACTACGCAGATGACAATTGGCCCGAGTTGATACGGTTGAGTCGTGGACGTTATTACACACGTGATCACTATAATGCGGTAGGAAAACAATAGGTTTTAATTGCAATTGGATTGTCGTAGCTATAATAATTTTAGCCTCTTAGCCAAAACATTTACATTAGTATAAATTATATTTAGCAAAATATATTTATCGTGATTTTTTATGTGGATTTATACAGTTTGCTAGAAAGAAAGAAAGGAGTATGAAAGAAGCAAATCAGGTAAAAATATTTAATTTCACGGAAGATCTAAAAAAAACTTAATTAATTTATCAAAAGTAAGCAATTTGTTTTTAATTTAGGACGTCAATATGGAAGAATATTCATTCAACAGCCCCAAATTCTTTTCTGATGTGACCAAACTGCAAGCGATTTTTTCTGAAAAAGTAAGCATTTCGAAATAATTAAAAAATTTGTACCAGTTTAAAATATTTGTCCCCATTTACTGATTTACTAGATTTGGCTCCTCATATTTCAAAACATATTTGAATCTGAAAACTATCACTCCATTTGTGCGGGATCGCCTTACTTTCACCAACTACTGCTGCCACTGAGAATCCAGATTTTGTTTCCGGAGGTTATTAAGCTTTGCTCCAAATCCATGTTTTTGACAGAGGAGTCGTACTTATCTCTCTTGCACTGTCGATCAGCTTGTAAAGCGTGGAAGAAAGGAGTGGACGCCACGCTTCACCAGATTCTATGTGAAACTAATACAGATGCCACAGAGTGGAAATTCTTTGGCTATCCATCACCTATTTTGAATAAGAACCAGGAACGTATAATATTCCAACCCGATATTTACAAGCAGAGCGAACTGGAGGGGTTTTTACAATCCTTTCACAATTCTCACTTTCTCACTGGCAGTAATCCTTTTCCCTCAAGATCCATACACATTCATATTCGTCCAGGGTTAACAATCCACAACAAGCTTTTCGACATTCTTCAAATATATGGACATCACATTTGGCATTGTTATGCAATACTTTTTTATCAAGCTGCAGAGGAAATGCAAGAGGAAGTACTAATGTTTCGTAAATTGCTGGATCTGATACCACATCTACAAACTCTAAGGATTTATGTTGTAACGTGCTGGAACGCCAATGCAAAATGTTTGGAACCCCTTCTATCTACAAATCCGATGCCAAAATTAAAAAATCTAAAACTTCTGGTAAATCATCATATTCCAGGTCCAGTTTTCTGTCAACTAATACAACACAATCCTCACATTAAAATGCATAGAATATCGGAATTGGACTTCAGTAATTTCTCAGAATTGGTTTCAGTGCCATTGCTCAACTTGGAGGAGCTTCACATTTTAGGTTTTAAGAGTGCAGGGGACTTTTCAAATTTGCTAAGCGTACAAGTTCAATGGCCGCTGAAAAAGCTGACAATTTTGTGTCATGAAAGTGTTCCAAATGTAAACAGCGTTTTTGCTTGGATTAAGGACGGTTGGGCTGAAACTCTGACAGACTTGAACATAATCATACCTTTACCAGTTTCTGTTTCAGAAATGGAATCATCTTTGAAGTTGCCTAGCTTAAAAAATCTTAGAATCAAAATGTGGCACTATGCTAGCTTGGATTTTATTTTGCATTTGTCGAAAACCCTTGTCAGTTTAAGTGTGTACCAACATGGCACGAAAGATTATGACGAAAGTATTGAGAAAAGTAGTAAAATTCAGTTTTTCTTGTACAGGTGGAACTTGGGGTATTCTAACATTTGGGAATTCTTTCCCAGATTAAAGGAAATCAAGTATGTTGATAGAAGTGAGCCCGAGTTGTGTGTTCAACGTACTTATAAACGAGGTCACTGGGATGTGTGTAATTCTCTATTAGTCTAATTTGTCTTGACATAATAGAACTGTTGTGGGTAAAAGAGATTTGTGGTTTTTAGTTAAAAAATTTATATTATGTTTACAAAGTATAATATTAATGAATTAGGTTCTCGTGATTGTTTCCGTGGATTTGTTCTGTTTGGTAGAAAGATGAACGATGTAAAGCCGTTTAATAAATATTTGGTGTGTATGTTGAATGTAGAGATATGCTCTTTTTTAAATAAGTTATTTTGGAATTAATAAAACAAGCTTAGAAGGAGCTGTAACGCTGAACGTATAGTTTTTGTACAATAAATAAACCTGTATACTGTAAACATAGGTATATAAAATTCAATTTGTTATTATATGTAAATAAAAACTTCCGAGTACTTTTACCGAAGAGAAATCTAAATCATGCAATGTTTATATTTTTGAAATGAAACATGGCACCACACTAAGCATTTTTCAGTGAATATTAGAATGAGGCATTTTATAGAGGTTCACTAATATAACTTACTATGCTTAGAGTGAAACTCAGAAGTAAGAATTTTAAATTAGATAATGAAGATGAACAGTCACACATTTCACATTATTGCATGAAACGACTCCAGTTGCCATGAAGCATTTAATTATATTGCATGAAATGCGCTGGGGGTCTTCGTAGGCGTTCTTTGTGCACATCTGTTGTTTTTCAAGTTCAAACAGTTATACACTTTGGTAGCATTTATCAAGAAAGCCACAATTCAACTAAATAAAGTTTATGGAAGTGAATGTGCAACAGATTACGCTGGCCGGGTTGCTGAGCTGGATACTAGTCGCAAAATTCATGCATGCCAAATTCCTTCTGATGCCAGTTCAGAGACTTGGTAACAAAGACAACCCGAAACATCAACAGAAGCCAGATAATGGATACATTTTTTATGCATGCCTGAAGTGCGTATTATTAAGAAATTTTTAGCGCTTAAAAATCTTTAAATTATTGCCATTGCCTAATTTAGAGGAACTTGACATTCCGTATTTTCAAAATGACCTGGATTTTCGGAGTGTGCGAATTGCAATAAGTTAAACGGCCACTTAGAAAGTTTGCCCTGTTTTTTTGTTATGATTTTGTATGCATGAGTAACATATTTCATATACCTAACTCAACGGCTGAAACGTTAACATATCTGAGCACCGACTTGAGTTAAGTTTGATCTTTAGGCGGAACTTCTTACTTAGACCTGTCGCATCTTCTTATCCTTAAAATAAGAACTGAGTAATAAGCTTGCATAGATTGAATTTTGCTGTTGGCCAAACCACTTGTCAATTTGAGTGTTTCCCATAACTGGATGGATATGTACAAGTACAACTAAGAGGTGGGGAAGGAGAATATTATCAACTTTTTCTTGCATAGTAAGAACTTATTAAAATCCAAGATTTGTCAGCATTTTGCGAAATTAACGTTTAGTTACGTTAGGTAGTGCACGTTTAAACAGGCTGTTGAATGGGAAGTTGATTACATGAGAAATACAATGAGGAATGTGTAATCAAAACAAAACTTATAGTTATTGCACTTTATTGGCTTAGCATAAAACATTATGTCATAAAATTGATAAAAACAGGAATTAGAGGCAAAAAGTCAATTAAAGATACGAATCTTACCTGAAATCATATAAATGTAATCTGACATTAGATCATGAGAAGAAGATATAATGCTTTGCATACAAATGCATTATGAATAGTGTAAATTTACCAATCAAGACGATGTCCTCATTGTTAATATTAAGCTTTTTAAATTAATACATTTGGCATTTGGCATGAATTCCAAAATGACTACTATAAAATTTCCTGGTCACAGAATGGTATAGCGCATGATATTATACGACATTTTTGTACACTTTAAAAATTAGCAAATTGCAGGCCTACTTCATTACTGATTTAAAATGGTCAGCAAATCAAATTCGTAGCAATAGCAAAGCCACAGTCATATATAAGTGCGTTGCTGTTACAATTGAACAGTTTAAAACAGAACATGAGCATCGAAACTGTCACATTTCAGATACTTACAGCAATAAACACAAGTTTCTATGATGCATCTCTTTTTTTTACATAATACATCATACAAGCTTGTTTGTATGAAAAGATTCTCCGTTTGCGTTTCTTCTATTTTATATTGATGTGAAGAACGTGAGACCCGTAATATGCACTGTTAGCATTTAAATTGAATATTAGACACACTCAACATAGTTCGCAGGTTTCAGTACATTTTAGTGTGCAATCTAGCTTCCTCATCTTTCTTTTAATAGAAGCCGCAATGATTCATGTATCAGTAAAACCCATGTCTTGCCAGCACGGGTTCTCAGCAAAAAAAAACGAAAAAAAAATCAATACAAACCTGCTGGTCGATATTTTCCCCACTGTTGTCAGGAGTGTATGCACGGAACAAGATTATACATTCGCAGATGGTGAAAGATTTTGTCAATAGTCAACTTGAGTTTCATATTATGGTTTCAACAAGAATTATGTAACCAGCAACCTGGAAAACTTACTTTAGTGATTTTTTTATTTAGCACAATCAATAAATATATTTCCAAAGTTAAAGTGAAAACAAACCAGATAAAGATACCTATATTTTTACTAAAACTAAAACTTTTAATAAACGTGCCAGATCCTTCCATTGACTGGTTTTTAGCAAAATCTAAAAAACTTTGTAAATTTGAACCTGTAAAACAGCTTATTTACGAAAACAGAAAATAAGCAATAATTTTCTTTCTTTAGCACGGCAAAATGGAGGAGTATTCATTCATCCACCCAAAATACGTTTCTGATATGGTCACGCTTGAGAAAATTTTTTCTGAAAAGGTAAGCTTATAGGAATATGTAAAAATAAGTAACAAATATTTCTCACCATTTTTTGTTTGTCAGATTTGGCTCCTGATATTCAAAAACGTCCTTGAATCTGATAACTATCACTCCATTTGTGCTAGCTCGCCTTACATTCACGAACTACTGCTGCCACTGCGAACCCAGATTTTATTTCCGGAAGTGATCAACCTTTTCACCAAATTCTTGGATTTTACAGATAAATCATACTCCTCCTTCTTGTTATGTCGAGAAGTTTGTAAAACCTGGAAGAAAGGAGTGGACGCCAAAATTCAAGACGTTCTAAGCGAAATTAGTTCAGACGCCATTTTTTGGCGATGCTTTACTTATAGGGAACTTATAATGTGCAAACCTAAAATTTACGACCAAAACAAACTGGATCAATTCCTGAAAAATTTTCATAATTCTCACTTTCTCACCGGTAGCAATCCTTTTCTTTCAAGGTCAATACAAATTGACATTAGTTCAGAGACAGAAATTCCAAACAAACTGTTGGACGTTCTTCAAATATATGGACATCACATTTGGCATTGCTTTGTACGCTGGAAACAAAATCCAGAGGAAATTCAGCAGCAAGTTCTAAGTATTTGTAATATGTTGGAGCTGCTGCCAAACCTACAAACGCTGAGGATTGAATATCTAAGAAAGAACGACAGTGCAGAAAATTTAGAAAATATAACGCATTTGCTACCAGCCAATACGTTGCCAAAATTTAAAAATCTAAAACTTCTGGCAGAACATGGCGTAGCAGGACCAATTTTGAATCACCTAATTCAAAACAATCCGCACATTAAAAAGCTTAGTATTTCAAAACTGGATTTTAAATATCATTCAGCACTATTAACTACACCCTTACGCAACCTAGAGGAGTTTCACATTAGTTGCTTTATGAGTGGAGAGGACTTTTTACAATTGCAAAGCGTACAAGATCATGGGCCACTGAAAACCCTGAACCTCAATTTGTTTTGTTATAATCGTGACGTTCTACAATTAAATCACCTATTCAATTGGATTAAGGCTCGATGGTCTGAAACTCTAACAGACTTGAGGATTTACATACCTTCCTCAGTTTCGGTTTCAGGAATTGAATCCTCCTCAAAGCTGCCAAACCTCAAAAATCTAAGAATAAGCCTAAGGAGCCATGATTCTCTGGATTTTATTTTGTCATTGTCAGAAAACCTTGTCAGTTTAAGTGTAAATCGGCGCGGAGTAGATCCTTATTTCGGCGGTTTGGATAAGAAAAGTCAAATTAAGTTTTTCTGCCACAAAGGGAACTTGGGAAAGTCTAACATTTGGAAATTGTTTCCCACATTAAGGGAAATTCATTACGCAGATGACAGTTGGCCCTGGTTGATTCGTGGACGGTATTATACCCGTGATCACTGGGAGGGCCATAGTTTGGTAGGTTTAAGCTTTCTATCCAAAGTATTTACAACATGTATTACATTTAGTAAAATATATTCTCTCTCTGGATTTTTACAGTTTGCTAGAAAGCCGAGTGAGAAATATGAGGTTAAAATGACAGCAAACCAGGTAAAATATTTAATTTAGTGAAAATCTTAATAAACTTGTCAGCTATTCCCATTGGTTTGGTTTTCAGCAAAAACTGCAAAACATTGTGAATCAAAATCAGTAAAAAACTTAATTAAAATGTCAGAAAGTAAGCAATATTTTAATACTTTAGGACGTCAATGTGGAGGAATATTCATTCAACAGTCCAAAATACTTTGATGATGTGACCAAACTGCAAGCGATTTTTTCTGAAAAAGTAAGCATGCGTTTCGGAACATTTTAAGAATTTGTACCAGTTTCAAATATTTGTTACCATTTGCTGATTACTAGATTTGGCTCCTGATATTAAAAAACATATCTGAAGCTGATCACTATCACTCCATTTGTGCGGGATCGCCTTACTTTCACCAACTACTGCTGCCACTGAGAACCCAGATTTTATTTCCGGAGGTTATCAAACTATGCTCCAATTCCATGGTCACGACAGAAGAGTCGTACTTATCTCTCTTGCACTGTCGATCAGCTTGTAAAGCGTGGAAGAAAGGAGTGGACGCCACGATTCACCAGATTCTAAGTGAAACTGATATAGATACCACAGAGTGGGAACGTTTTTGCTATCCATCGGCTATATTGAATAAGAACCAGGAACGTATAATATACCAATCCCACATGACCAACCAGAGCGAATTTGAGGGGTGTTTGCAATTTTTTCATAATTCTCACTTTGTCACCCGCAGCAATCCTTTTCCCTCAAGGTCAATACACATTCCTATTCGTTCAGTGTTAGGCAACCACACCAAGCTTTTCGACATTCTTCAATTATATGGACATCACATTTGGCATTGTTATGCAATACTTTTTTACGAATATGCAGTGGAAATGCAAGAGGAAATGAAAATGTTTTATAAATTGCTGGGTCTGCTGCCAAATATACAAACTCTAAGGATTTATGTTGTGACGTGCTGGAACGTCAATACAGAATGTTTAGAACGCATACTAGCTACAATTCCGATGCCAAAATTAAAAAATCTAAAACTTCTGGTAAATCATCATATACCAGGTTCTGCTTTCTCCAAACTAATTCAGAACAATCCTCACATTGAAAAGCTTAGAATATCAGAACTGGACTCCAGTAACCTTTCAGAACTGGTTTCAGTTCCATTACTCAACTTGGAGGAGTTGCACATTTTGGGTTTTAAGAGCGCAGAGGACTTTTCAAAATTGCTAACCGCACAAGTTCAATGGCCACTGAAAAAGCTTAGCATCTCGTGCCATGATATTGCTTTTAATGTAAACTGCGTGTTCAGTTGGATTAAAGAATTCTGGGCTGAAACTCTGACAGACTTAAACATAATCATACCCTCACCAGTTTCTGTGTCAGAAATTGAATCACATGTGAAGTTTTCAAGCTTAAAAACTCTTAGAATCAAAATGTGGCGCTATGCTAGCCTGGATTTTATTTTGCATTTGTCGAAATCCCTTGTCAGTTTATGTGTATATCAGCATGGCACGAAAGAGTATAACGAGAATTTGGAGAAAAATAGTAAAATTCAGTTTTTCTTGTGCAGATGGAACTTGGGGTATTCTAACATTTGGGAATTCTTTCCCAAACTAAGGGAAATCAAGTATGCTGACAGGAGTGTTGATGAGTTGTGTGTTCAACGTATTTATAAACGAGATGACTGGGAGATATGTGGTTCTGTATTAAACTAATTTGTTTTGACGCTATGCATTAGAATTGTTGTTAGTTTTTGATTCTTAGTAAAAGTATTTACATTATGTTTACTAAATATATTCAATGAAATATATTATCGTGACTCTTTCCGTGGAGTATGTCTGTTGGCTAAAAGGATGTATATGCATGCAAACAAATGTTATAAATGGTTTTTTGTAAAGTGTATGCTGTTTTTAAGTTAAGTTAATTGGAAATGAGTAAAACATGTTTAAAAGTAAAATATGTTGGGTAAACTTTTGTATTGTATTTTGCAAACTTTGTAATAAATACGAATTGCTATGACGCATTGCGTCATTTTGCATTTTGTATACATTCTGCATATTTTGTTCCATATATGTGTAACCCATTACATGCACAATAAGAATTGAGAAAAAGCCAATTTCACACAAACATCTCATGAATCCAAATCTGAATGTGTAAAGGCAGGTCTACACTACAGTTGAAATACGTATAACGAGAGTATGAAAAATTTGCATTTCAACTTCAATTTTTATAACTTCAAACTTTATGATCATATTTGCATTTCGACTCCAATTTATTTATGATTGTATTCACTCATTTTCCAATTTTTGGATTTATACTTCCTTTGAGAATTATTTTCAATCATATTTCGATTTTCATACAATACTAGTCCTTAGAACTTCATCGAGGATAGGATTTTATGAGTTTATTAGAGAAAGTATAAACCGACATAAAAGTACAATTGAAAGTCAATTGGATATCTGAGGGTCTGATTCTCTGACTCCTTTCATCCTAATAACCCACGGGGAGGAGAAATCAGGATAAAACCCAATGGAGTAATTTCTAATAACCGAATGAATAACTATACCAAAATTGGTTTGATTCTGCCAATCTTTATGATCATGCCGATCACCTCCACCTGCTACCCCAGGAAAAAGACCAATCTATCTCAAAAACCATAGAATTTGCCCTTATAACTTAATAAATTGCTATACCAAATTTGGCGTGATTCTGCTGACAAACCGTCTGGTGTGTATCGTGCTCACAGTCAGACAAGCAAACAAATATGACAAAATCAATACTAGCTCTTCACTATGCTCAGCTACGTAATAAGATCAGAGCAAAATTTGACTAGGAACAAAAAACCAGCTGCTGAAAACATATTTATTGCCTAGTGAGCTCGAGCTCCAGACTTTTGGCATTATATGTAGGGGGACAGAGATGGATAAAAAGTTGACAACTCAAGACCCATACCTAGCAAACCTGCAAATATTTAGCAAAATTCAGATTTAACACACAGCCCATTTAACAAGCATGTTTGGATATCAAGTGAAAATAGTGTTTTGAAAGCACATCACCTAAACACAAATAAATTTAAAAGTTCTTTATTAACCCAACTTTTGAATACACTTAATTTAAAGTGACTTAAATACACCAGATAAACCCGAAGTGTGTGTTAGTCAGCAAAATCTGCAAAACGTTATAACTATTTCACAAACGCAAGCCTGTAAAAATTATTATTTACAATACAATATCAGAAAATAAACAAAAAAAAGTTGTATACCCCACCAAAATGGAGGAACATTATTTCAACAACCCAAAATATTTTTCTGACGAGACCCAGCTTCATATGATTTTCCCTGAAGAGGTGAGTTTTATAAAACATTATGCGCCCTGAATAAATTATTATCCTCCTGCTTAAAAATGTACTCCTAATTTCATGAATTAACAGATTTGGCTGCTCATACTCAACATGATAGAAGATTCTAATCACTACCATCTTATCGATGCGGCATCACCCTACTTTCACAAACTACTACTGACATTACGAACACGCATTTTATTTCCGAAAGTTATCAAACTATGCTCCAATTCCATGGTTTCGACAGACGAGTCGTATTTCTCCCTCATACAATGTCGATCCCTTTGCAAAGCGTGGAAGAAAGGAGTGGACGCCACACTTCACCAAATTCTAAGTGAAACTAATACAGATGCCACAGAGTGGAAATTTTTTGGCTATCCATCACATATTTTGAATAAGAATCAAAAACGAATAATATACCAACCCGACATTTACAACCAAAGCAAACTGGACAAGTTCTTGGAGTTTTTTCATAATTCTCACTTTCTCACCGGCAGCAATCCTCTTCCATCAAGGTCAATACAGATTGTTATTCGTTCAGGGCTAACAATCAACAACAAGCTTTTTGACATTTTTCAAACATACGGAGTTCACATCTGGCATTGTTATGTAATACTTTGGTACGAAAGTCCAGAGGAAATGCAGCAGGATGTGCTAATGTTTCGTAAATTGTTGGGTTTGTTGCCTAATCTACAAACGCTGAGGATTTACAATGTAACATACTGCCACGAGAAAACAGAATGTTTAGCACGCATTTTAACTGCAAATCCGATGCCAAAATTGAAAAATCTAAAGCTTCTGGCAAGTCATCATATAGCACGATCAGTTTTCTCTCAACTGCTTCAAAACAATCCTCACATTAAAAAGCTCAGAATATCAGAACTGGGTTTTAGTAACCAATCAATATTGCTTTCAACATCATTACCCAATCTGGAGGAACTGCACATTTTGAGTTTTGAGAGTGCAGGGGACTTTTCACAATTGATAAGTGTACCAGTTCAATGGCCACTAAAAAAGCTGACCATCTTGTGTCATCATATTGCTCCTCATGTAAACAGCGTGTTAAGTTGGATTGAAGACAAATGGGCGGATACTCTGACGGACTTGAGTATAATTATACCTTCATCAGTTCCTGTTTCAGAAATTGAATCATCTTTGAAGTTGCCAAACCTAAAAACTCTTAGAATCAAAATAGAACGCTATGCTTGTCTGGATTTTATTTTGCATTTGTCAAAAGCCCTTGTCAGTTTAAGTGTTTATCATGGTGGCATGGATCAGTTTGACGACAGTTTAGAGAAGAATAGTAAAATTGTGTTTTTCTCACACAGAGAGAACTTGGGAAAATCTAACATTTGGAAATTCTTTCCCAGATTGAGGGAAATTAACTACGCGGATGAAAGTGTGCGCAAGCTGTCTGTTGGACGTTCTTATAGACGTAATGATTGGGTGGAGTATGACCTTGAAGGAATCTAATAACTTATAAATATTAGAAATTCTTAATGTTTCGTATGGTTCCAAGGTTCATATGGATCACATGCTGCATGGAATGGAATGAATTTTAAAAAATTTAGTGTGTGATGTGCATTGTAGTCTTAATATAAATTGGCTTTAGGCAGTAGGATAAAATACTAGACAAACAATTTAGTATATAAGCAACATTAATATAGACACAGAAGCTGGTTTTATTTTGCCTCTGTCAATATGACAATTTGAGGAACGAGTATGACGGCAGTTAAATAGACAGGAAGAAGGATAGTGCTACTAAATTCTTCATGCATTGTGAGAATCTAAATACTCAAATCTAACATATAAAACATTTTCCCAGATTAAGTTTTCCACTAACGAAACTCAATATCTCATATACATCGCGTGATATAATATATAAACGTGTATACTCTCAGTAAATAGGTGTAACCATTTGGACAGATACAGTTTTATAAAAAGCTCACGTTCTTTGAATTTCGAAATGAGTCAGGAAATTGGAAAACTTCCATTTATAAAGTGTTTGTCCTTCAAGCCAATTGAAAGAGATTGCCGTGTGCTTCACGCCACGCCGTTTCCCCCAAATTTGTCGTAAGCTCTCCCAATCCATCCAAACTAAACGATTAGCCTTAAGACTTTTCAAACTGACCAAAACGTCTAAAAAAATTCTCTTTCCTCTTTGCCTTCTTTGCCATAAATATTCATGAAGTTGTTGTGAAATGTTGCCTCTCATCTCAAATGCTCAAAAAAATCCTTTTCCTCTAGAAATCCCCCCACAATCCTTTTTGTAAAACTGATATTCACTTCTTTCATTATTCAAAAACTGTTTTATGGAGCCAATACATAGTTCTACAAACGTGCTGAAAGTTTTGTCGTTTTCATTAATCTCGATTTCGGGTTTGATTCAGGATTGAGTCTCATGTAGTCCGTGGCGGCGCAAACGCGACGAAATAGAAGTAAATCAATCCACCCGAACCAGGGAAGAAGGTGACCGTTTATCTTAAATTTGAAATAATATGTTTCAAATAAAGTTCCAATATAATAGAAGCAGAAAAGAATAAATTGTAATGTTAATGTTAATACCACTACTTCAGGAAGACGTAATGATATCATATAACTGATAAGCAATTCTCAAAATATCTCCAAAAATAGCAATTTTAGAAGCAATTTTCTGTGTAACTTGGAGAAAGCAACACAGCTAGCTGCTCTGATGGCTCTGGAATTTTCTCGCACCATCGATTTTCTTTTGGGGGAGTAGGTTGCTTACAAGCCAGAAATGCTTCGACAGCTCTAGGTAAATCTTTCAACTTTGTAGGCACTTTTGAGGTAAACCATGGCCATAGCTTTACTAAAAATTTCGGCCCAAAAGAATAGAATTTTTCAAAGAGGTTTGCTGGCCTTGCAAAGCTAAGTATGTATTGCGATTGATACCTAAGTAGCAAAGCCTTATTATGTGTCGGCACACTTGTTATCATAAATTGTATGAATATATAAAATATAGCAAAGAAAATTCTTGCAATATTTGAAATTCAATTCAATAAGGTTCACAAAATAATTAAGTGTATCCGTTGTTCTTCAACCAAGAAAGTATTGATGTATTGGTAAGGACATGTACATGATGTACAGAACTAGAATGATTATTTAGCTTATATCTTTGTAAATTTAAACTGTTTTGTTTCAGAACAGTTATAAATAGCAAATTTGGTGACTATTTCTACTGATATTTGAATTTTGACACACCTTATGTTAGATGTACACGTTCTCAAAACTACGTTTATCCTGCATGACCAACCAAATAAATGACATTCTACCTACGAATTTTGATAATGAAATGTTCTCCATGATTCAAGGATCAATTGTTGCTGTAAGTCTAAATAAAGTATACTGTCTGTAAATTCTAAATTATTTTAAATGTTTGAACATATATTATATTACTTCTTTTGTTACTTTTGAACAAATAACAGTATGTCTTAATTATACTGATTTTATATTTTTACCAATTATGATATGTAAAATTTCATTGTTCTAATGTGCCTGTAAAGGGAACCAGTTGACTAATAAATTCAAGTTTCATATTTCATGAACACGTACTCAAATCTACTATTTGAATTAATTTGAAATATTTTATACTAACCAATCTCAAAAATAGGTCGCGTAAATTGTGTAGCACAAATAATTGTATGTTGTATGTTGGACAAATTGTAATGTATGGTGAAATTATGAAAAAATAAAATATATTAAGGGAGTGTTTACGCGGAAAATCACTAGCCATACTTTGTGTACATTGATCTTGGAAACGTGGTACATACGGCATTTTTATTGAACAATGAAATGTAAGAAATTAAATAACCTTCCATAGTAAACCATCAAAAGATGTTCACTGCTATGATCGTATAAATATGCATGTACCTACGTATGCTTCCGAAGTTCAAAAAGTTCTCGCCAGAAAATGAGTAATCCTAATTATTTACTCACTGCCATAAAAATACATAAAAAATACTAACTTTCCAAAAACTTAATTATGATTTCAAAGTTCCAAAATGGTTAAGAATCTGCAAAGAACCAGCAAATGTTTACAAAGTGTGGTGTTTGTGGAAATAAATAAAGACCTGGACTTGGCTTGTTATTTCCTGAATACCGAATAGTTAAGGTTTTATTAGTAACTTTAAATGTACAGAGTAGGTAGGTAATTGTATGCTTCTAGGTTGAGGGTTTAGAGCAGAGTCCCGAGATCTGCTCTGGATACTGGAGATGAGCATGTGGATTATGAGGCATGCTCATCCATGAGACTTGTTTGAAACATGGACAATCGGACTGTTGACTTGAGACGATCTCTATGGCCAAGCCTTTAGAAAGGCTTTGCCAGACACCACATTTTCCTTCCCCTTCATTTTGCTCCGTAATATTGGGGCTTCTTTATCTCCCGGGCTGACCTCCTGGGTTGCTGCGGTTCTGGAACTTGAACTGGAACTGGCGGCGGCTGCGGTGATCCTGGATCTGCATCTTGGAAGACTTCTGGGCTTCCTGGTGAGATGGCTTCAGCTTGGGGAGGTGATGGTGACGGTGTCTTCGGCTCCGACTTCCCTGTTTGTCGTGGAGGCGTTTTCGGTGGAGGCTTGGGACTTGTAGCTGTCTTCGGTGGTGGAAGGCGGATGGGAGACTTTGGGGGAGCTCCTGCTGCCCGACCAAAGCTCAACTTTGCTGCTGGGTAAATCTGGTCGACATGTCGCTTGATGGTTTGACCAGAGACTTCCACAAGATTGGTCACCGGACCTATTGGCTTGATAATCCTTCCAAGGGACCACTTTGCTTCGTTTTTACTGTAGGTTTTCACCCAAACCTCATCCTCCTTCTCAAATGAACGCGACCTTACTTGTGCGTTGTAGTTTTTCTCCTGCCTGGACTGAGCTGCTGCGACCTTGCTGTTGACATCAGGCTTGAGGAGACTCATAAGGGTGCGTGGACGACGACCCAAAAGTAGCTCTGCTGGGGCTGAACCTGTAGTTGCATGAGGAGTGGACCTGTAACTTAACAAAAATCGCTGCAAGCGCAAATTAAGTTCACCCTTTGAGCTTATTACTGCTTTCTTAAACGTTTGTACGAATCGCTCCGCTTCTCCGTTGGTGCGGGGATGGTACACTGAACTCGTTGTGTGTCGTATTCCGTTACTTCTGCAAAACTGCTGGAACTCCTCCGACACAAACTGTCTGCCGTTATCCGAAACTAGCTGCTCTGGCAATCCAAAACGTGCGAAAATCTCTCGCAACTTGATGATGACACTGGCACTGGTGGTGCTGGTGCACATGTCAAAAACTTCTGGCCATTTGCTATGTGCATCCACCACTACTAGGAACATCTTTCCAAACAGTGGGCCAGCTAGGTCGATGTGGAGTCTTTGCCATGGCTTCTCCGGGAACTGCCATGGGTGCAACGGCGCACTTGGAGGGTCTGACCTGGAAGAACAACAAGTTTCACAACTTTTAGCCAAATTTTCAATTTCTGTATCCATGTTTGGCCACCACATGTGCTGTCTTGCTAGGGCTTTCATCCTAACAATGCCTGCGTGACTTTCATGAAGGCTTTCTAACAGCTGCTGCCGGAGTGCTGCGGGAATCACAACTCGTACTCCCCAGATGATGACTCCTTGGTTTGAGCTGAGTTCTTCTCTTTTCTTGTAAAAAGGTTGTAGGTCAGGATCCTCACTTGCATTGCTGGGCCACGATCCATGAATGCAATTAAGTACTTTGCTTAGTACTTTGTCCTTTGCTGTAGACGCACGTACTTGGGTTGCTGTTACCGGAAGTACGTCATAATTTTCATTAGCAATCATATTTACCTGACTTGCTTCTTTTTCTTCAAAAGCTGCTGTTGAATCTGATAGAGGGAGACGGCTTAGAGCATCTGCGTTCCCATGATCTGTTGTTGACCTGTACTCAATTTCATAGCTGAATTGAGACATGTAGACACTCCATCTGTGAAGTCTAGCTGCTGCGTATGGTTGGAGGGCTGTTTTCGGTCCAAATATTGCCAAAAGTGGTTTGTGATCGGTTACAAGTACAAATTTTCTCCCTAAAAGGTACTTGTAGAATTTCTCCAACGAAAAGATGATGGACAATCCCTCTTTTTCGATCTGTGAGTAATTCCTCTCGGTGTCCGTGAGTACTCTGGAGGCAAAAGCAATGGGCTTCTCCACTTGCTTTCCATTTTCCATTTTCCTATGAAAAATTACGCTCCCGAGACCCCCTGATGAAGCATCAGAGCTGACGCCAATGGTTAACTCTGGGTTGTAGTGTTCCAATATCGGGGCGCTGGAAAGTGCACTCTTCACTCGCTGAAAAGCACTTTCGCACTCACGGGACCACTTCCACTGCACTGAGTCTCTTGTCAGTCTGTATAAAGGGGCACAAAAGTCAGCAAATTTATCAACAAACTTAGAATAAAAATTTACCAAACCGAGGAATGAGCTCAATTGTTCCTTATTCTGAGGCTTAGGCATTCCCTCGATTGCTGTTATCTTCCTTGGACTAGTGTGGATTCCCTTCCTTGAGACTATGTGACCTAGGAACTCGACATTATCCTTAAGAAACTCACACTTTTCTTTTGACAGGTAATAGTTAAATTTTCTCATTCGGAGAAAAATCTTTCTCAACAATGTCAAACTTTCCTTTTCAGTCTTACCACTTGACAGCGTATCGTCAATGTACGTACCCGTTTTATTGATCCCTTGAAGCATGGTGTCAGAGAACTGCTGAAAAATGGCTGGGGATGATGAAATTCCTTGCGGGAGAACATTGTACCGGTACAAACCTCTATGGGTGTTCACCACCAAGAACTTCTTGCAGTCTTCCTCCAACTCCATTTGATGAAAGGCATTACTGCCATCCAACTTGTTAAACAGCTCACTTTCTGATGCTGTGTGGAAAATCCTCTCAGGGCTGGCAATGGGGTATTGGTGGATGTGGAGTTAGGAGTTTACCGTATTTTTAAAATCTCCCGTTATCCTTACCCTTCCGTTGGGTTTTGCTACTACCACCAGCGGTGACGCCCACTTGCTATGCTCAATTTTCTCAATTACGCCTGCTTTTTCCATAAGGTCCAGTTCCCTGTCGACCTTCTCCTGGAGTGCGTACGGAATGGGACGAGCCTTCATAAACTTGGGCACTGCATCATCTTTAAGCACTATTCTTGCCTTAAAGTCATTTATGTTTCCCTTTGGCTCAGAGAAAACATCTTTGAACTCTTCCAATAAACTTTTCAATGTTAGGGTAGACTTTTCAACATTATTGCATTGTGCAGCAATAGCTTTCCAATCAATCTTAAACTTACGTATCAAGTCCCTTCCAAACAATGATGGTCTGTTTACCACTGGAAGATAATGGGTAATTTTCTGCCCATTGTACTGGATGGTCACAGGCATTTCTCCAATAGCCTCAAATTCTTCTTCCAGGTAGGTGACAAAGGTGGTGTTGCAGGGTTTTAGTGGAGGTGAGCCTAAGGCTTCATAGAACTCCTGTTCTATCAGTGTCCCTTCACAGCCTGTATCGAACTCCATTTTGTGTTCCTTTCCATTTATCTTCGGATAAATCCATATTTTCTCTGCCTTGGAGGGAGAAATACGGTGGATGGATGTGGAGTTGATGTCCACATGATTAGCCCTAGATGACTGCTTTTCATCCTTGTTGGCACCACTCTTCTGTTTCAACCTACACATTGATTCAAAATGACCAGTTTTATCACAGTAAAAACATTTCTTATCTTTGTGGGGACAGTCCTTCCGTCTATGAGTCGGTGAGCCACAGTTTGGACAGCGTTGAGAACCTGAACTGTTTTGATTCTCTTGTTGCCCCTTTCCTTTCCTGTGCTGCTGTTGACCATTCTTTCCACGGAAATTTCCTCTTCCCACTCTGTTGACCTCAGTTTCCTTTTGGTGAGGTGCTCCTCCTCGAACGAGGGTTAGACTCTGCTCCGATAGCTCCTGTGCAACAGCGAGCTTAACAACATCATCCAAACTGATGTTGTCTTCCTTGGTGAAGATTTGCTTTTGTGCTTGCTCACTCTTCAAGCCAAACACAAATTGATCCCTTAACCTTATTGATAGGTCGGTGGCAAATGCACAAGTTGATGCTAAACGGCGGAGCTCAGCCAGGTATTGGGACACTGATTCTCCCTGCTGCTGCTGTTTCCTCCCCGTAAACTTGTATCGTTCCGCCAGTGCCTTCGGTGGCGGTTTGTAGTGGGTGGTCAGGGTAGTTAGCAAACTATCCAAATCCGTTGCCTCTGGTAACTTTGGAGAAAGTAGAGAGGTCAAGGTTGCCACTACACTAAGCCCTAGACTCGAGAGTAGCACGGCACGGCACTTGAGATAAGCTTTTTCCACAGCTTTGTCCGTGTTGCCAAGTGGTGGTCTGGTTGGGTCCATGTCATTTGCTAAAAGAAATGACTTGAAGGTCCTAATCCAGATCTCGATGTCATCAGTGGATGGGTCGAAGGGCTTGAGATTTCCTACTGTAGCCATAGTGGAAATCTTGGGATGTACCTACTTGAGAAAAAAAAATTGACACAAGATCAGTGCAGAAAATTCACTCTTTTTCTCACTAAATTGTTCACTTTTCTCCAAAAACCGTTATCCTCGTCGCCAAATGTGGTGTTTGTGGAAATAAATAAAGACCTGGACTTGGCTTGTTATTTCCTGAATACCGAATAGTTAAGGTTTTATTAGTAACTTTAAATGTACAGAGTAGGTAGGTAATTGTATGCTTCTAGGTTGAGGGTTTAGAGCAGAGTCCCGAGATCTGCTCTGGATACTGGAGATGAGCATGTGGATTATGAGGCATGCTCATCCATGAGACTTGTTTGAAACATGGACAATCGGACTGTTGACTTGAGACGATCTCTATGGCCAAGCCTTTAGAAAGGCTTTGCCAGACACCACACAAAGTATTCTTTTATTTTTCTCTGTTCAATGAATAATCCAAGTTACTTATTATAATAGCTACTTTAAGTATTACAATGCCACTGTCACTCTTGTTTCCAAGCAAGCAGCCATTTGAAAAGAAAAATGTTTCGCACAATTGATATGTGTGTTCATTAAGCCCATAAATCTATAATCGAAGCTTTTTTTATAATTATAGCATATGATACGATCTAAACTGCTGTTCAAGATTTCCAAACTCCTCTTTAGACACATTTGCTAGTGACCAATGTTTAAATGGGAATATTTCAATGGAATTTGCAAACGGACTGTTTAGCAAACACTCAATCCCGGCTTGAGTGACCTTGAAAAAGTGTAGGCATTGTTAAAATTAGATTTTTCCTCTTTAAATGTCCAATTCTTTTTCTTATGCTTACCGATTCGACCGGACGACTCGACGTTAGAATAAATTGACTCAGTGGCAAATGTTGAAGTACCAGGGAGAATAGCGAATCCGTTATTTTTGGCATTTTGTCTAGTTCAATCAGGGATAGCTTATAAAGTTCTGTAAAACAAAATAAACAACAATTTAAGTTTCAAAACTCAATGCACATTTAATTTTACATACAAACGAATTTACTTTTAAGTCCAAAGAAAACCGGTTTGTTACTGTCCGTTCCAACGAATGTCACATTGCCCACATTTTTGCAACTTTCCAAAGAAACTTCTTCCAAACCTTTTAAACCAGTCCATAACTCCACTAACTTCTTATTAGTCCCTGGCCAATTGATAATACTTAGCTTTTTCAGATTCGGACATGATTCCACAATCTGCTCACACATTGGAATAGCCACTTTATCAGCCTCCTCTACAAAATTTAGTCTCAGCTCAGTTAGCCCCACACGCCGTACGTTTTCAAAGAAAAATTTAAACAGTTGATGTGTCCCTTCTTTGCTATCTATAGTAAGATCCAAAGTCTTCAAATTCTCCCAATCAGGTCGCTCTCGTCTCCAATCAGATCCCAAGTCACAAAGTGACGTAGCCCAGATTTCAATTTTTGTCAAGTTCGGCATAAAAAACGGAAACACCCAAAAGTTTAAACCAACCATTGATTTCACTGGAATTCCCCAATCTGGAGATAATACCTTCCCAGAATAAAATCGCTCGTCTACAATAAACCAAGACGCACTAACGTTCATCAACTTGACATCATGTTCTAAGCAAACTTGGCAAAGGGGTCTGAATCCAATTGCCACCATTATACCCAACGATCTTTGAAATGTTTGGTCAAAATTATGATAGCAGCCAAAATCAAAATATTTCAATGTTTCTCCTGTAGTGGCCCTGTTTTTAATGTAGTCTTTAAGTGTCTCAAAAACGGCCGTCATGGTAATTGGGCGGCCATACATTTGATCTCTTCGAGGTTTCTCCGGAATAAATAGCCTTTTTGATGGGGGGTTTAGCTTCATGTTCCCTCCAGTTAAATCCAGCAGTGCAGTCAAGTGAGGATTAAATGGGAGCTTAACGTGATCCAAGTTGGAGTTCATTTTTAAGAGTTCAACCGTACATGTGATAATATTCATACTAGGCCATGTTCCTTGCTCCTGGTTAATTTCCACTGATTTTAAATTTCGAAACGATTCAGGAAAGGGAAAAGTTCCATCTTTAAAGCGTTTGTCCTTCAAAGCCAATTCAAAGAAATTGTCATGTGCTTCACGCCACGCCGTTTCCCCTTCATTTCTCTTACACTCTCCCAATCCATCCAAATGATTTGCCTTAAGACTTTTTAAATTCACCAAAGCTTCTAAAAAGTCCCATTCTTTGCCAAAAATGTTCATGGATAGCTCCTCTAATCTCAGATGCTCAATAATCTTCCCATATTTTTCCAGAAACCGAGTAATACCGTCACAATCTTTTTCATAAAACTGGTATCCATTTGTTTTGTTATTCAAAAACAGTTTTGTGGTGCCAATTCCCATTTCCATAAACTTGGTGAAAGTCTTGTCTTCTTGATTAATCTCGATTTCGGGTGCAAGTTCAGGGTGAACTCTCATATAGTCCGTGGTAACGCTATGGGTGGTGGTGCAAACGCGACGAAATCGAAGTAAATCATTCCACCGGAGCCAGGGAAGAAGGTGACCGTCAATCTTTAAAATTTGAAATATGTTACAAATACACTTACCAAATATATTATACGCAGAAAATAATAAATTTTAATGTAAATGTTTATACCACTTCGTCAGAAAGTTGTAATGATATCATTTTTCTTGTCTAATGATGCTGATATCTAAATCTCAAAATAGCAATCGTAAAACAAATAAACATTTATTATTTATGTTGCGCAATGCGGCTTGGTGAAAGTGTACTAAAGCAAGTTTTGTAAGTTTTTTGCGTATTCTGGAGAAAGCAATGCATCAGCTCTGATGGCTCGCTAGGCTTTCCTGCTTTTATCGATTTTCTTGTCGGTGAAGAAGCTGCTTACAAGTCAAAGACGCTTCAACGGTTCTGGGTCAATACTTTAGCAAATTTGTCTGCACTTTTGAGGTAAAGCATAGATTTATTCAAAAGTTTGAATCAATAAAATATTATTACATTCGATAAATTCTGCATGCATTTTATAAGAATAAGTTTTTTAATTCATGATTCAATTTATTGCTTATGCACTCCCGTAGTAAACACATCCTGTGGTCTACATGTGCATAGATATGATTGTTTATAGAATTTTGTTTGGCTTTACAAAGCAATTTATTGCCACTGGTACCTAAGCAACATTAAAGCCTTATGTGTCGGCAAACGTGTAAGCATAAATCGTATGCATGTATGAATAAAACAATGCAGATGCATGCATTTAAAAAAAATAAATACTACAATGGGTTTCTATTTCATGAATTTTTTACGACTTGTTTTCTACTCTGTTTCATGTCATTTTTGTAGAGGTACGTTTATCAGCATTGGCAGTTTATAGCACAACAGACCCATACTGTGGAATGGCGTCGTGTATACCTATAAATTTGTTATGGTGAAATTAATACTCAAGAACTTTGCTGTTGTGCATATGAGAAGACAATCCAACTCAAAATTTAATGGAACACTCTATTCACTTTTCTCAACGGGGTCTTTTTGTGCTACGTTGGCTAGACCACTTTGTTACTCTGGTTGCTTCGTAACATGTGCAATACACTATACACTATACACATTTATGCGGAGTTTTTCTGGTTTGAGTTTGGGTATGCATTTATACCGAACATTTAGTAGCACATGGAAGATGGTAAGCAGCTGGTATTCTCATTTTCCTGTTTGTTTTTATTTCTGCGTTTCAAAATTATTGCCAGTAAAAATTCAAAACAGTTATTTAACGGTTTTTCTGGAAATTC